>QLPE01000269.1:151006-168795 GCA_003314125.1 Hygrophorus russula | reverse complement strand
TTTGGCAAGGATTACAGTACTACATTTCATAACATGCTCAGATTGTATAAACGAAAAACATATTCCTTTCGCAAGAGTTCAGTTCAAGGTCTGTCAATCCATTCGCAGCCACTTACTGTTTGTCGGTCAAATCTGCAAAAGCATGCCGTTCGCGCTCTCGTTGCAGATCAGCATCTGACCATCCACGAGCAGCTTGTTCTTGTGCTAGTCTGGCCTTCCTTTTGACGTTCAAACGCATGTTGATATAACGAAGAAGGAACGAGATCCCAAGCTGCACCGTAAGAAGCACCATGATGGCGACCTTGCCAGGAATGTATGCTGGGGCATCTTTAGGCTGAAATATCTCTGTGCCCACGATATTCCCAACGCTGAACGTTGCTAGTGTTAAAGCATTTATTGTCATCTGGGATACACAGAACTGTCAATTTACCATCTCACAATAGTCATGTGTTCAAACCTTCTTTGTATGGCCGCTGGTATTACTCGCGTTGTAAGAATAGACAGTCGACAACGCACTCCCGAAAGTTCCACTCAGATACACAGCTATCATCATACAGTCAGCACAACCCCAGTAGAGCATAAAAACAGGTTTCACCAAACAGCAATGCGCCTTTCTGGCCACTATGATTCAAGCCGATCATCATGGCTATAATAAACATTGGAGACACGAGCTACATCTACGAAACATAGCGAACGCACCTGCGCCAACAATCGTGGGCACCAAGGCGAAGACAATCGGTAGCATTCGTTCACCCTGTACCTCATGAAACGAATGCAATGATGTAGGTTGGCGGGGTATTCACCTTCTTGTCTGAGTACCACCCGCACAGGAGAGTCATGCACGCTGCTACGGCACCTCCAGGTGTGGACAGAATAAGAGTTTGCTTCGAGCTGTAAGTTCCAACGGTCAGATGACAGGAAACTTTGTGGCCGTTCAACATACGTGTAACCAAAACTCTTGATGATAATGTTGCTGACTGTGTATCGACGGTTCATCAGTGTGTCGAGGCATCACTACACAGATGCTTACAGTTGCTCAAAGCGCCATTGGGGATACTTGCTAGGGTCAATGAGTACATCTCAACAGCGTGAAAGGAGCAGAGTTGGGCCCACTGAGCATAGTCGTCAGAACGACCAACCACGTGCGAACGTCCAGCAAAGCTTCGTATACTTGCTCCTTCTTGAACTTCTTATTCTCAGTGCCACCTTGGTCGTCGCGTACACGCTCGAGCGCAGCGATTCGCTCTTCTTTGGTCATCATGTTGGCATGGACCGGCGAATCGGGCAACCAGATGAGGACACAGATTCCGACGACTATGGCAAGGCCGCCGAGAACGATGTAAACAATTTTGTAGGGTGCTATAAGTTTGCCTTTGTAGAATGAGATCCCCTATTTCATTTTTGAGCAGAGGCTATTGAAAGTCGATGTGACATACATATGCAACAAAACCACCAAATATCTGGGTCAGCCCGTTCTGTATCACAGCATCAGATCGTGAGGTGTGGACACGGAAAGTCATACACACCATGACGTAGAACCAAGATATCCGAGAGGCCTATTGGCGAGTTGTCATTGTTGAATAAGCAGCGCGACAAGAAGCTTACTTGTTCGTCTTTCTTGTAGAACATGGATATAATGATGATAAGGATAGGTGCCACGCAGCTCTCGCACATGCCTGAAGAGGACAGGTTGTAAAACGCATATCAGAAGAACACGGGGCACGTACCAAGGAAGAAACGGAGAGCAAAGAAACCTTTAAAGCTCGTGGTGGACGCGTGAAGCATCAAGATGGCTCCCCAGACAATGATGTTCGCGCCTACGGGAAGTATCAGTGATTCATTGACGGTAATTTATATTCTCTGATTGCACCAAGGTATTTTGCCAGCCTTAGCTTTTGGGATATGTACACTGTGGGGAACTCCCAGACAAGGAATCCTGCAAACCCTCAGCGTTATGGTGTGCGGGATGAATGAGACTGTTACCGAGATAAAATGACATGGATATGAGGTTATATTTCTGTACACATTCAGAGCAAGCCAAAGAGAAATTTGTTATAACTTACCTCTCCGACAATAGGCAGACCCATAATACTTGATCACAGTCAGATCACAATTCACGGCGAGGACGTCGGCGTTACCTGGCATAATTGAGCGATGTCTTGTCTCTGTGTATATGATCAGCATTGCCCAACATGTCATGTGGACCGACCAACAAAAACTGAGTAAAATAAACCGCTGCACATAGCGGCGGAATAACGAGGTCCTTCGCCCGAATTTCAGTATTACCACCAGCGAACGAGATTATAGACGAACCAGCTTTCGCCTGAGTTTCCGGTTATACTCGTCAGTGAATTGAGATGTTCGTTGAGTGCCAACAAGCTGCAGCGCTTCATCCCCTTCAGAGACATCGATACTGTACTTCTCGTCGCCGTGATCTGATTGTGATCGGGATTTCTCCAAATCAGACGCGGCTTTCTCCTCGGCGAATGTGGACATGAGGGGAGCGAAGAGTTCTCAACGAAACATACACGTATCGCACAAGTGTTCTTATCCATGCGGATCGCGCCCATGAGTTATTGAAAACTCTGCAAGAGTGTGTTCGTGTGGAGAATATCATGATAGCGGCTTTTCAAAATAAGCGTGAGCACTGATAAGCTGAAATGGCAATCATAGGCTTTGTTGTGGCTGCTGATCGGATTGATTACAAGTTTTATTCAAGGACGCACGAAGATAACACGGGAAAGCAACTACAACTTCTGGATGACTATAGCAGATGCAGCACCACCCTGGGAGATAATAGTTAGTATCCGTGAGACCGCAATTCAGGGCACATCTCACTCCGTTGCAAATACCTGCTGCCCCATACTGGCCTGACTTGAGAGCGTGAACAAGGGAGACCACAATGCGAGAGCCAGAATTGCCAATAGCGTGGCCGAGTGCCACTGCTCCCCTGCAGATAAGTGAGTGAGATTCCATTGAAAAAAAAAAAACGAAAGGAAAGGACGGACCCATTGACGTTAACTTTTGCGGGATCGATTTTCAAAACTTTTTCTGCAATCCGGACGACACAGGAGAAAGCTTCGTTAATTTCGAACAAGCTGATGTCCTGGACGGTTAGGTTAGCCTTCTCAAGTGCCAATGGCAAAGCAACCGTAGGCGCGATGGGGAAGTCGATTGGTTCCACGCCGGCATCGGCATAAGCTAAGGATGGTTGTTTTGAGCGACAACGACGTGGGTAAGAAACGGAATGACGTACAGACGACTTTAGCAAGGGGTTTGAGGCCGAGTTCCTTTGCCTTCTCGGCAGACATCAAGATCAAAGCTGAAGCCCCGTCGTTCAAATTTGACGAGTTTGCGGCTGTAATGGTGCCACCCTGCTTAAAGGCAGATTTGAGACTTGGGACCTTTTCGAAAATGACCTTCTTGTACTCTTCGTCTTCTCTTACGATGGTATCGCCCTTCTTGCCCTTGACGGTGATAGGGGCGATTTCGGCATCGAAGGAGCCGTCTTTCCAAGCCCTGTCTGCACGTTTATATGACTCGATGGCGTGAGCATCCTGAGATTCACGAGTGATGGCATGTTTCTCGGCTGCTGATTCCCCACAGTTTCCCATTGCAAAGTTGTTGTAGACATCCCAGAGACCGTCATTTTCCAATGAGTCTTTGGTCTGAAATTTACCGAAGAGTGGGTTCTGTCGGGGAAGTAGGAAGCTTTGAAAAGTATAGGTGAGTTGAGAAGATGATGTGGAGGACGGAAAAGGACGGACGGGGCATTGCTCATACTCTCCATACCACCTGCAGCAACGACACTCCTGTCGCCCAAGCGGATGGTCTGAGCGGCAAGTATGATGGACTTCAACCCACTCGCACAGACTTTATTGATAGTGGTAGCATCCGAATTTGTCTTCATGCCGGCACCGAGAGCGACCTGGCGAGCTGGTGATTGACCGACGCCGGCTTGTACGACATTACCGAAGTAGATCTCCTCGACGACATCTGGACTGAGATTTGACTGGGCGAGTGCATGCTTGAGTGCGACAACACCTAGTTCAGGGGCGGTAAAAGATTTGAGGGCGCCATTCAGTGAACCGACGGGAGTACGAGAGGCTGCGACGATGACTGCTTCGTGATGCTATGAAAAAGGGTTATAATTTGTGGTGTTTAAGAGGGGAGAGCGTACCATTGAGCGGACGAGGAGTGGACGAGAAGCAGATGAAAGACAACGTAAGAGCATGTCAAGTTATATATTATGTTATGTGCTGTAGATCTCGTGATAGGGTCGTACGACATATACAATAACGGAATCAGACGCGGCCGCAGGACTATGGACCGAAATCGATCACAGAGCCGAGGAGCATGTACCACAATTCCATCCATTTGAGTAAATATTGATCGATTGACCAATTATAAGGGTGAAATTCTTGAACAAGTTCGTTTACAGCGGGTGCGGACTGACAGGGATGGAGGTACCAACAAGGGGTACCTAGAACTGGATGATCGCCTTGGGAAAGAAAAGGGAAGTTAGAGGAAGGAAGAGAAAGGGAAAATGAAGTTAAATGAGAAATTGGGAGATTTCGAAATAAAGGAGATTTGACGATTTGATCCAAATGTAAAGGAGAACCATCTGAGAAAGACTTAGGGGGAAAGTATTTTATTGGCAGAGAGACGAAAGAGACGTACTTGAATCATGAATTGTAAAATAAAAAGTTGGAACACGAAAAGTAGGAGAATATACGATATATTGAACACAATTATAAACTGAGTGTGTCGTCGATGAAACTGTCTGGTCGTCGTCTTCGTCTTCGTCGATGTCGATGTCGATGTCTACAGATTTGAAATAAAAAACATTTCTCGAAATAAAACTGTCAGACTTTTTTTTAAAAAAGATGATTAACGATAAACACAAAAAAGAAACAAAAAAAAAACTAACAAAAGACCAGTTTTTATGAATTCGAATGAATTCTTTACAAGCTATCTCAAATTCTGAGCGAGTAAACATGACTGTACAGTTTATCAATTTAAAGTTTTCTTACAAATATACAAATAACAACATCCTTCTTTCAATCATCCATTAACGATGGCAGTAGGAAAAGTAAACAATTCCTTTTTTTTTGCTTATTACATTATAATCTAATGTAACAGTAACAGAACAAACGTTTATCAAAGGGTAAGAAAGGTATCAAGAAAAAGGTTGTAGACTCTCTCTCTAGAAAAGGTATTTGACAATTCACTTCACTATAATTCTTCTAACTCTCTCTCTCTCTCTTAAGATTGGTTCGATATCAAAGCACCTTCTGTATTTGAAGTAAGAAATGTCGGTAAAACTCTCGTAAATCGCTCTCAAGGACTCAGTATGTTCCTTTTCTCTTGCCATTTTATTCATTCTCATCTCTTCTCTTCTCAAGAAAACGCAAACGACTCCTTGAAAGGTCGCATAATCGAGGTCTCTCTAGCCGATCTAAACAAGGATGAGGACCAATCGTTCCGGAAAATTAAACTACGCATCGACGAAGTACAAGGCAAGAACTGTCTAACAAACTTTCACGGTATGGACTTCACCTCCGACAAACTTCGCTCCCTCGTTCGCAAGTGGCAGACCCTCATCGAGGCTCACGTCGACGTAAAAACAACCGACGGTTACCTTCTACGTCTCTTCGCAATCGGTTTCACAAAGCGTCGTCCTTCTCAGGTCAGAAAAACTACCTACGCACAGTCTGCACAGGTACGGGAGATCCGAAAGAAGATGTTCGAAATCATGACTCGCGAGGCAACCAGCTGCGACTTGAAAGAGTTGGTCCAAAAATTCGTGCCAGAAGCTATCGGCCGTGAGATCGAGAAAGCTGCCCGTAGTATCTACCCCTTGCAAAACGTCTACGTCCGCAAGGCTAAAATTCTCAAAGCACCAAAATTCGACGTCTCCAAACTACTGGAGCTTCACGGAGAGTCGACAGACGTACGGTTCTTCATACCCTTTCTGTCTACCTCAGTCACTAACCCCCCTTGCAGGAGACCGGTACACGAGTCGCGAAAGATTTCAAGGAGCCTGAAGTTCTTGAGTCTGTCTAACGTCGTCCCCTTGTAGTGTATGCCCATTTATGCTACTTACAAGGAAATCTATGACCATCATGAACTTCCGAACCGGTAGAATTCTACTAAGACTTTTCCGGTAACCTCAACTTTCTCAACTACACAACATGTCCGATGTCGAATTTCTGAAGAGTGAGCTAGGCTTATACCCCGACTTTCCGAAGAAGGTAAGGTAAAACTGTCTTGTCCACATAAATTTAGCCTACCTACCCCACAGGGTATCGTTTTCCTCGATATCTTTCCCATCCTCCGAAACCCTCTAGCTTTTGAAACCCTTATCACCAACTTCGTCCACCATCTCACCTCACATACGACACCGTCGAAAAAGGTAGACGTCATCGTCGGCCTCGACGCCAGGGGCTTCCTCCTGGGCCCTATAATCGCCCTTAGACTGGGCGCTGCTTTCGTGCCCGTCAGGAAGGCCGGCAAGCTCCCAGGTAAATGCGTCACCGCCACATACCAGAAGGAATACGGCGCTGTAAGTAACGTCGCCTTTCCCGTCTACCAACCAAGGTGACCCCGTTTGTAGGATTCCTTCGAAATGCAAGCAGACGCCATCAAACCTGGCCAGACCGTTGTCGTCGTGGATGACTTGATTGCAACCGGTAGCTACCTCTATATCCCCCCCCCCCCCCATCCGATTACTCTGATGCGTGAACACCAGGCGGTTCTGCCAAAGCAGCGGGCGAGCTGGTCGCACAGCTCGGCGCAAAGACCCTCGAGTACCTTTTCATCGTAGAGATAACCTTTCTCAAAGGCGTAGACAAGCTTGATGCCCCCGCATACTCCATCATACAAGCCGATGATTAGACACTATCTCGCTTTGAAAGATATCATACCAGTAATCTGGTGTTTAGCAATGGATGTCCGTTTAGATACAACACCCGATTAGCATCTGCAAGTTTCTCCTTTCCCCCGTTTGCTTCCGCAGACTGTCTTTCAGGATCCAAAGCCATCATGACCTGGCCAGACCCACGATCCTCGGCCCACGCCATCATATCCAACACTACCTCCCCATCAGGACGCGTCAGCAGAACAAGGCCAACGTCGCTCAAATCTCCGGCAGCCGCCAATTCATCTGCTCCAGCCGAGGGACTGATCCCAAGGTCTTCGTCGCTGATGATCACGACTCCAGCCGCCCCAGCCGACCTTGCAAAAATTAATTTCTCCAGGAACGTGCAGTCACCTCTGTTCACCATCAGAACAACATCTTCGTATTTGTCGACGTACGGTAAACACCCCCTTAAGTTCGTATCATCCCGAACAATGCGCACTCCTTCGCCATGACCGAAGCGAAAGGGTTTATTCTCATTCGTATCGGCCGATACGTCAGCACCAAAGAGAGCGGGGTAGCCAGTCACCAAGACCTCAGTAGCTGTATTATATGCCTCTGTTTGCACTTGAAATCTGGGTTCCTGTAAGTCCACAAAAAATCGGAGCTGGACTGATTCACGCCGATGATATGTGTGGACAGGTGCATTTCCTCCAGGGGCGTCCTGGAAAAGCGCAGAATCGTTGATATATACTATCTGACCACTTCTGACACCGTGTGGCCCGACTAAGATAAATTGTAGGCAGATCGTTCGATTTGCAAAAATCGGACAAAGTACTCACGTTTGGTGATGTCGTAGCCTTTGCCGTCTAGACGTCTCACAATATGGGTGCGGATGCCCGTAACATTTTGTAAAATGTAACCGTTCGAAACCATGGTCAATTTCCGAGGGCCTGGGATCAAATCCTCTGTGACCATTTTCCCATTCACCGACAAGATAAAGTCGTATGACTGGAAAATGATGGTTCGGACACAACGCGTTGACAGAAAGCGAGCACTTACAAATACATCTACCTTGGGGGTTTCACACCAGCCGTCAGGACTCCATAAATCCTTATCCGCCTGTTGTGGAAGCATGGACACTAGTTGTCTAGCATAATCGACATCCGTACGGGATCTGATGCCCTGCACCAGTCCCGTTACGTTTCGCCAATTATCATGCATAGTTGCGACAGCCTGGTAAGCAGGACATTGATGGATTTCTGCCTGCCTTATTTTCCGCCGCGCGGACGATGTAGGCTTCAGATGTTCATTTCCAAGGACCAGAATATGGCCCTCAGTAGAAAATACGTAGTTGGAGTCGTCGCTGTGAAGGGGGTTCTCCTCGTCGAATAATAAGAATAGGTACTGGTTTTCAAAAATCAGTAATGATAGTAAAGCGTGAGACGTCACCCACTTTTAGTGTTTCTGAGAGTGCGAAGGACTCCATTCTATCGTCTCTGGCATTCGTTCTAAGATCCTGGATACCACATAAGCCACAGTCCACTTTCGCACGCACTATGAAGTCGTTTAAAATGCGCTCTCCTACATCGAGGTAAAAGGGATCACGAGTGGCCTGTCACAAGGTGAGTAGATTGTTGGGATTAATTAATTGCGTCACCAACATACCCGGTAAAGATACCAAGTTGATTCTACAAATTCTGCGTACCAGTATGTCATCAGATCCAGGTGGTCAGGAGAAAAGTGGCTCACCTGGTCTAAGGGGATATTGGTGTGACGTAGCTTGCCTGAAGTTGATATCCCATACTTCAGGCAGTCCTGAATGACGTCTCCAAAGATTCCAATCTGTTTGATAAATATAATAAGTGACGACGACTGTGGTAATAGTTTCGATATTCACACATAGTATGCGACTTGATGGCATTTTGAACATCGCCGGCTAAAACCTGCAAACCGGGCCAAAATGCAGACAACGAGTCGACTGTGAAATAAGTTGCATCTCCTGTATGGATATTCACGTTCCGATACTGTGGAGGGTGAGATGAGTATATCGAGAAAGTGAAAATATAAAGGCTCGTCACCCAAAACCCATCTGTAGCTCGAGCGTATCTCATTAATGCGGCATACGACTCGTGCCAAACGTCCAAGAACTCCACTTCACCTACGCGAGGGCATCAACGACACGAGCCTTGTGAGCATGAAACGAACAATACACACCACTAAGGATGTACCACTTGAATGCATACTCGTAAAATGAGTCAATTCCTGCCCCAATACCAGTAACCTCCGGGTGGGTCCAGAGCTAATAGATCGTGTAAGTGAAGTCATCAAGTTAAAGACAACAGAGCAGACCCCAGTCCATGTATTGATTGTGTTGCCCACAAGCCCAATATCTGATTTTCGGTTCCAAAGTGCAAAGAAAGCCTTGTACGCTGCCTTCTCGAAACGATTGTCACCAGTCAAACGACTTAGCGTTGCGAACTCCAGGATGAGGGAGCCTGCTCCGGCCGTACCTGGGACGGATAAGGAAATTGGTATCAAAACCGTATGGGCAGTAAATAACGAACAAGTCTCGAGAGTCTCCCCTTTGATAACCCCGTGACGAAGATTTAACTTGATGACGTTAGTTCTCATACTTTTCCCAGAATGTTGAAGAGTACACACCCTAGCGTATGGAATCCCAGTGGGAGTAGAAAACGCGGGCAGCAGCCTCTGTCCTAGATCATGAGCTAGATCAAGAAGCTCCCCGCGGTACCATGGCAAGTAGAAAGGCTGGCCGGTCCGGTTTGCGAAGATGTGTCCAGAGAGTAAACCTCCAAGAACCCGAATGGTGGTTTCAAATACTTGTGGCTTCGTATTAACGTCGAATTGAACCCAGTCTATAACATTCCGCACTGCTTTCTCGAAACCTGGACGATCGCCCAGAACAACCAAAGTGTCCAGTACGTCTATGAGAGTGACGGAAAAGTTTCCGGCAACGTCGTTAAATGCAATATTCTCGCTTGGCATCATTCAGTATTCAAAGATGGAGTGAATGACTTGTTTGGCTTACGGGTGATCCCAGTCTGGGCCCCTTCCAGTACAGGAGAGAGGAGAGAGCTTGAAAGGATATTAATCATATAGGGTAATATTGTTATTCTAAGGAAACCACCTCGTCCAAGGGAAATGCTATAGTCGCGACGCGAAGTTCAGCTCGACGAGACAAGACTAAGGATTAAAATACTCACCATAAGTCATGTAGTGGTCAAAGCCGTGATACCACAGTTCCCGAGTTTTCTCGCTACATATGACACTTCAGACGACGGACACGGGTTCGAAAGCAGCCAATTGCACACCGAACGGCCAGTTTCTTCTGGGTAGTCCAACCAGCACCACTGACCGCGCCAACCGCACCGGGTTCCTTAGACCATTTGGGCCCTTCAAGAGCAATAGTCAGAACAGCTAGCAATGTTTCAGGCCAGAATCTTGTCCACTTCATGCCAGTGAGACGTGGCCACCGAAATTGGATTACGTATGCACGGTGACTTGTCCGTCTCCGCAAATACCATGAGCAAGGTGGATAACATATCTGATACGCTGGGTCAGTATATGCTCAAGGGCTGGGTAAGTTAGTCATAAATTCTGCATGCCTTTCGCGGCTAAATTTGACTTAGGTCCTCACGGACGCTTCGTGTCTAACGCCTGGCTGCGTAATCCCTTTGTTGAGATCCCCCAGGGGAAGAGTACCGGTATCACATTTTTGCGCAAATTGCGACGTGAACCTTACTAGTGAGCTTACCACTACATAGTCACAACATTAGTTCACTCGCAGCACTCGCAGTGCCAAACATGCAGTCTGTGAATGCATCTGGCCCATTGACTAGCGCGGACTCTTCGCCAAGCGAGACATCCACGTCCCATATGACTCGTTCCTCCACGCCACCGACGGAAATATCTAGCGTCCTTAGTTCCCCTACTTTTTCTCTCCCAGTAGACACGGAAGAATCTCTCCGCCGTCGTCAACAGTCAGACACTGCTTCCGCCGAAATTGGTAAACGATTGTTAAAAGGATGGGCTATGCTAGCCGACGAATGCCCCAATGAAAATTGTTACGGTGTCCCACTCGTGCGGCCTCCGAAGCCGGGGGCAGACCAAGATCCTAGAAAGGTGTGTATGGTTTATGGATATCCTCTTCGGACTATTTGATGTATGGCCGCAACAGGAATGTGTGATTTGTGGAACGGTCTATGTCAACAAAAAAAGGGACGCTGGTGGCTTGGAACAACCAGCGTCGTTAGGAGCTCGCAGACTCGAGACTGTGACTACGGCTCCTCCTGTAGGTTCTGGTTCCCGTACAACTGGGTACGAGGTCTTCCGTGATGAATCCCAGGTCTGGATTAGTGTCTTACTGAGGTTGTTCATGCTAATTGATACGTTCTTTGCAGGTCCCACCAAAAATATTCGCTCAAAATCTCAAGGTAAACTTTTTCTCAGGCTTGTGCCGTAGAAATATCTAATACTCTTTACTTTTTTCTAGTTCACCCCGTCTTCACAACCAGTTGCTTCATCACCGCCAGATACAGACTCACCTACTACCGCGTCGGCTCTCGAGGTCGCAGCACAATCCCTAGAACTCAGCCTACACACACTGTCTGAGCGGCTCACCTCATACACCGGTGGTCAAGTTACAGCAAATTCTGAGACTATTGCTCTGACCGCAGATGCCATCGGCAGAGTTACTTACGCGTTGTCACAAGTGAAGCAGTTGCAATGGAGTCAAATTCAGAGATCACATATTTGACAGCATCCCAGCCTGAGATATGTGGCACGGGCGTCAATGGGGATGTATCGCCAAAATAATAGGATCCGTCTTTTGGAGTGACAATTTATTATCTTCGTGTTATCGATGTCTGCTGCAAATTTGCCATGTTTTTGCATGCAGTGTGCATGGCTACCTCATGCTTCAGTACTTTACAACTCACCGGGTTAGTTCAAATCCATTCTGACCTCTCTCTTCCACTAGTATGCATCGTTTCAATGTTTTCAAAGCTTTCAGTGGATCATCCCGTGGATCATCTGGTGATCCTCACCGCACGTATGTCAATTACGCCAATGAAGAAGCCGAGTATCGACCATCCACCTACGGACAATCCAGGCGTCAAGTGTTGACGAAGAGATTGAGAGAAAATGGTCAAGTTGAGCTGGATTTCTGACATATCTGATCCGAACTTACGTCAATTGTTTAGCGCCAGCAGCGAGGGCAGGTGCCAGCAGTCAGTCTATAACGTAACCTTTCATTTTTTACTTCTCAGTCTTAATAGGTCTTCACACCCATTCCGTCCCGCCGTGCTACTGTTGAGGACTACAACGACTCCGACGCTACGCTCAGTATTGACGAGGAGGGCCCTGCCTTTGACTCTATCACTGGCAGACCGCCAAGTCCCATCCCTGCTGTACACAGAGAAGAACAACCCAGTCGCCTACGCGAAGTATTCTCCGACAGTGGCTCAGGCTTTGATTCAGAAACACAATCGGACGACGACAGCGTTATGGGAGACGGCACATTGACCCACAGTCCACGCCACCTACCAGAGAGCGAGGCTCTCCAGCATCCACCAGGGCAACCCATCATCCCTATTGACATGAGCGTAGGTACAGAGGATCATATGGGTGGCGACACGGAGGGTGTTGGAGGTTATTATCCTGAGGATACATCATCATGGGTAGGAACCCCGAATTGTTCGCGTGCTTCTGTTTATGGATTTGAATTTTAGCAAAATGGCTCAGGTTCGCTGCCTTCCCGTGGTCGCTCGCCTCAGGTGGTTGGTATTCCAGACTTTCGAGCTCCTAGTCACGATATAATGCAGGTCGGGGCCTCTGCGACGGATAGGAACACTGCCCTTACGCATTTTCGCAAGGCCCAGGCGTACAGCGACGAGTATTACGAAGATCCACGTAGTATAAGCCACCAGAGCCGCACTGACGACACTTACTATATCATTCCAAATGGGACCAATGTTATTTTCCAGGACGAGGATGGCAATGAAATCACGAGGTAAGATACACGCCGCCTAGCAGAATTGAGTTTAACTAAACCATCCAGAGTGGGTGACTTTGGTTCAGGAAGATCGCATCGCAGGACTCGCCGACCAGCGCCCCTCATAATCCAAGATGAGTACGGCCGTGAACTCTATAGGTTTGCTTCGTCTTAGAGTTATTTGCTGCACTAGCTTTACTTCATACGTCTTTAGGACTGGCGAGTTTGATGGCTCCTCCCATAGCAGCCGTTCTAGTGACCCGTCGTACTATCGTCTCCAATCAAACACGATGCCCATCGATCCTTATGATCGTGGCAGCTATAGGCATAGGCATGAATAATTCTCGAATCTATTATTATGACCACTGATTATTGTTCTTAGAAGGAATCAATTCAGTCATGGTTACCACCATCCACCCCCCGTTACATATGTAGACCACAGGGGGCGTGAGATCTACCCGTAAGTCTGGGAGTAGACTCTGATCTTAACGTTGGTACAGTAACTATTATTTTACTAGTAACATGGGAGTTCCGAGAAACCCCAGCTCCGACCGATCATACTCTTCCTACGCAAGCTCTTCACCAAATTATATATTGATCGACCATCATGGACGTCAAATACCGCTGTTAGTATTACTGTCTTGAGATAATGCAGGCAAAACTGATTGGTTCCGATTCAGCTCAACGAGTGGAAGTACGTCGAACAAGAGTGGCAGGTCGTACCGCTAGGCTGGGTGTGGGGACTAACTGAACTTTTATTCTACTATTCATACCGTCTTCTATGCCAGACATAGACCATCGATTGAAGTCATTTTGCTTGGCGTTTATAGTTTTCAATCGAAAGAGGCCTCAACGATCTTGACTTGTGTCTGTAAAGACCTTTAGAGATACATGAATGGAATTATTCAATGGAGGCACGCCAATGACCACGCCCCCGATGTCCCAGTCCGCCGCCCCGACCTCGACCTCTTCCGCGCAAATGTTCCCCCGATCCCACACCTCGCGCTATTTCATCTCGGCTGAGTTTAAGTAGTCCTCCGCTAAATTTTCCCACTCCCATTTTTAGTCCTCTATCACGTTTTCGGCTCTGAGCACCGGAGGACGAAGATGCCTCAAACAGCCTCTTTAAAGTTGGATGATAGTTTCCCAAATTCTTAGCCTATTGTAGGCCAATATCTCAAACCTGATCCAAACGGGATGACCGTATCACCTACCTCTTCGAGCCTTTGTTGCTCCCTCTCCCTTTGTTTTTCTACCATTCCCAACCGGACACGCTTCGCCGCTTTGTTTTTTTCGGCTTCCCGTACGGCCTTTTCGCCTTTGCCTAATTTTGCACCTCCCGCCGCCTCCAGGACACGACCGGCTAAGGCCTTACGTCGGTGCGCAGGAGACAGATCCAAATCTGGGTTCAGAGACCCAGCTAATAGCTTGGTATGTACGAGACGATAGAGGATGGCATCGTTTTGTGAGTTTGTCCTAGTTATAGATGTAAGAATGGCAATTGAATATGTCATGGAACGCTTTACCTCACCGTTCATCATCGAGGTCATCTTGTACCACATCATGGTTGGTTGTGGAAACATCCTGGCTGAGTTTTGATATTTTTGAAGACTGATGATATGAATATGGGAATTAGTTCGCAATAGTTAAGCCCTTTTTGCAACCAACCATAAAAGCCTTTGATTGTGGTTTGCTTGACAAACTGGAGGAAGTTGATTTCATTCTTGTGTCAGAAAAGATGACAACGTCGGGTACGTGAGAAGATGAAGCGGTGGTGTAGCCATTATTATCGAGTTCAAACGCTGTAAGATCAAAGTAAGACTTTTAACTGAAAAGGCAAACGAAAATAAAACCTTCTGTTCCACTGTCACTTCCGCTCCGCGAATAACTAGCGTCCTCTGGTTCGGAGGTTCCTTGACTAAAACCCTGCCATTCCTCATAACCCGAGTCACCACAATCTGTCGTTTTTGCGTCGCTAAATTCGGTGAGGGTGTCAGACCCCTCGAAATGTTTCCTTTTCCTTCCCCTTTGTTCAGATAACGAAAACGACTGAACGAATTGTTGCCCTTGCGCTTGTAAGATATCCAGCAGACTGCCCGAACTCTGGTTCACCATGCAGAAAGTTCACTGTCACGTGCCACACTGGCAACTTGCATGGCTAGAAATCGAAAAGCAAGGACGAAGTCGCCAAACGTCTCAGAAACACAGTTGGAAATAGCGGAAGAGGAACAATGGCGCTTGATAAACGACACCGGAATTCTAAAACAGCCCATCCCTCGCCCCAAACAGTCGGAGGATGAGGAGGAAGATACCCCACTTGGAGAAGAAATATTCAATTCTGTCATTCTGATCGTCCCCTTCTCATTTCTTTTGCTCATGATGGATATGTGCGCCCTCCCTTATGTGGTCGAGATCGTACTGACATGAAGCGCTAGGAAAGTCTGATCCATGCTCAATACGGCAAGCAGCCTACTTTTAAAGCACTCGCGGATAGGATGGTATCTAGTGTTCCGAGTATGTACCCCGCGTTTTCAACTGGTTGAAGCTTGTATTTCTAAAAACCCCTCGAGTCATCTCTATTTTCATATTTTACAGTACGAGTATCTGCTTGACTTCTGATCATTTTTGGTCAAGTAACTGGTATTGTAGCTACTCGTTACAAGCAGCATCGTTCCATGCAGCTCCTTCTCTTTTTATTGTCGATTGTCGTAGGTCCTCGGATGGTCTATCTGGTTAATCGGGGCTCATGGCTAGTCAATATGCGACAGGTAAAATTCCTTTATTATCATATTAACCATGCTGAAAAAGTTGGAACTCTCCAGTGCCCTCCTTTGGCAACTGTTTGGATTTACACAATCGTACAACTTGACTTGGGCCCAGCCGTCTTCAATCTAATAGTCGTGGGTGCTTGGGTTTGGTGGAAAGGGATGAAGATCGTTTATTAATGTGCCCGACTAAAAAAAGATGAAGTATGTCCTGCAAGGACATATGTACACGCTCTACACTATTCAGCCAGCTCATGTGGTGCTTTGTACAAAAGCGTCATAAAATGGCTAGCGAGGTACGTTGCAAGGCTTGCTATGTGCTCGATGATACGCCATGCTCCAGGTTGTGTGTTTGGACCTGGACGGCACCTTATACGAGCAGACCACCACATATCATGTCACAAAACGTTTGGTGGTCCATGACAACACTAAGAGAACACCAGAATGGCATTGTACCCGTTCCTAGCGTTGTTAGTACAACAAAGTCCGCAGCGCAAAGACAGAGAATACAAAAGAAAACACGTTGACACCTTACACGCCCTCTCCTTCGTCAAGTTCGCCTGCTAGCAAGTCGACCTTGCTCTGAAAGACGACGGATACTCAGAAAGCACAAATTTAAGCCAGGCAGACAACTGACATGGTATGTGGTGGTCCTCCCTTCCAATGCTTTCCGCAGAACTCGTAATTGCCATTTTAATCGCCGAGTCAATGAGCGCTGGATGGCAACTTCATATTTGTCCAGACGGTCGACAAATGCTCGGTAGACACGGTCGTCACGAGCGAAATAGTATGACTGGTCAAGTAGAGATTTGTCACCATCTGAAATGCATAAATCAAAAGAAAACACACCGGTATTGGTTCACCTTGTATTGAGTCCAACGCTGTGGACCAAGCAGCGAGCATTAACAGATCTGCTGCGGCATTGGCTACGCTGTGTATCAACATATTGGTTGTTGGAGAATTCAGAAAATTGCAGTGATGACTCACTAATCTTCCAGCGCAGCTATAGTGTCCGCCTTGCCCAATTCTTTGGTCGCGAATTTTCTTATCGCAGACTGGGCCGTTTTAACAGGCTGTCCCGTAGTCCCCGCAAGGAGAGCGGCGCTGACATTGGCGACCTGGGCCCATACCCACTTATCGCCCTCACTCATAATCAAAGTTTGCAGAAACGAGGCGATGAGGTCGCTTTGAGATTGTGCAAGACCGTAGTCTATCGCGAGCTTGAGGTTAGTGCCTTTTCGTTTGTTTATAAAAGCCCGATATACGTGAACAATTGAAACTGAAATCTCACGAAGGGCTTTCAAGATAACTTTCGTCTTGGGAAGTAGAATTTCGTAATCCTCCAGATGATTCACATACCGTGAAAAGGCTCCTGGTGGAGACATTAATATCAACTCCTTCTCAGTGAACGTTCAGACACTAGCCTAACAGGATTACTGCGACGTCTCGGTGTGACTGCCCTATCCGCATAGCATGAAGTAGCGGAGTGGCGTCACCAGTCTTTCGAAGAAGTAGCTGTATCAAACTGTTAGTCAACATGTAAACTTATAAACGGAATTAGCCAGAACATACTGGAAAGGCTCGATCCCGAATTTCCATGAGATACATGATATCCTTTTGCTCCACGGCACGAAATACTTCAAACGGCTTTGGCATAATAAGTAGGAGGTGGGCCAACGCGGCAATATATCGCAAACCACTCACTTGTGGTTCTTTCCAAGACGAGTTCGTTTGAGTTCGTTTTTTTGAAGGTGATTTTGCCATTGCAGTGACGGGTGACGAGGAAGACGCAGAGGAGGTACTCAATCTTCTAGAGCGCTCCGGGGGTTCTCCCTCCGCATTTGGGCTTGGTGGTGTTGGACTACGTCGCAACTGTCGTATTATGGCTTTGGGTGCACCATTCTCTGCTTCACGCTGGATGAAGCCTTGACAAAATGTCGGTGACCATAACATGTATGTCAACTTCAAACAGACCGGTAGAAGGCAAACGCTCAGGAAGACATGGGTCAGACCTGACACGACGTCTTGGTTCAGGAGAAAGAGAAGGCTCGAGATCATTAGCTAGAGCCAGTACAAGCGGAGCATTGTTGAACATGTGTTTCAGTGAGGCGTTAGTCTGTCACGAGACGAACTTTCTTGAACTTCTTCC
>QLPE01000269.1:129083-150977 GCA_003314125.1 Hygrophorus russula | reverse complement strand
CACGAGACGAACTTTCTTCCTCCTCCCCATGTTGAAGATTTGGAAACAAACCTGGAAAAAGGGAGAGCGTGGGCCCGGGCCTGGGCAAGACAGTGACCAGGAAGTCCAGCTTAGTGGAGCTAGCCGTGGCACCCCATCTGTGGATGATGCTGCAGCGGCTCCCCCAAGCTTTGGTGACGCTATCCTGGCCCCTGTCCTGACCCTTGATCAACGCGGAATCAAACGCCGTAGATCGAGTTCTAACCCACAGTCATCTACCAAGGGATTTTCAGAGCATCCTGTCAAAATGTCCAAAACGGAACAAACGTTGATTCACTCGATTCGCGATTCTCTGGGGAACCACTTGCCTGAAGTTATCAAAACTCCTGCTAGCAGCTGGAAAACATCCTCTCTATCCCCGGAGAGTTTCGAGGAACAAGTTTTGGTCCAAGCACAGCGTGAAAACAGTAAGTCATCTCCTATATGATCAGTCTTAGACTAACATACGACCAAGCCATCGTTGTTCCCCCCCCTTTGACTTGTGCGTATATTTATGGGTCTATCCACGCTGTCTCATTGACCACGTCTTACCACAGCTGTGACGAAAGTCATCACCCAATTTTTATCATGGGCCATCCAAACAGAACGTTGTCGTCCAGTCCGGACGCTTCCCAGACCGCGGCACACATGTGTGATTGTAGTTGAGTAAGAGAAGCATTTCGTGTGACAGAAAAGAATTGAACTGAGATCTACTCTAGTGATGATCCTTCCATTGACATATATGCGTCTCATCTAGAAGCTGAAGGTGGGTTTACCACAGGGAGGTACACAAGAGCAGTACATGAATCGCAAGACCCCTGGTTAGATATGCTGCAAAAAGACGTAGTCATCGTGGTGGCTAATGTGAGATCATTATGCTCGCTAATTGTTTGCCTAGCCCTAATATTTCGGCTAAGTTACTACTCGATTCTCTCCTTCGAGGTACTCTCGCCATAACACAACTCCATGCACTTATCGTTAGTGACGTGCAGAACGTCAAGGATCAAGACTCTCACCCCATGATTCCTATTGTGAGGGTTATGAATGAATTCTACCGCATTACCGATCCTTTGTCTAGGCCAAGAATATTTGCGGTGGTCACAGTGTCTGCAAAGTTTCATTTCGACTCAACTATGTTAAAGTTGGAAGACACTCTTGACGCCAAGGTCTTTGGTATTTCTGGTGGCAAACGGGAGCAAATCCTTGCTCTCCCAGACCGGCCCAACGAGATGATCGTACTGTTCGACGTACCTCTCAAAACTGTGGAAACCAAACTATACAGATTACTGCACCAATTGGATAGATCGGAGGCTCTGTTCCAACGTCACTTTAGAGCGGCACGTTATACCCTTGCTGAACTAGGCGCCTGTGCTTCCGATCTGGTCTGGCGTCGTGCATTAAAAGAAATCGAGGCGAGTGTCACACCGTCTTATGACGAAGAAGGGGAAGACGATTCACAGACATCATCGGAAATGAAGGCGAAGTCGGATATACATGCTATCGTTAAAAATTGGGCCTTTACGATGCCGAACCTAGATCTGAACTCTCGAGGGTTCAATGTGACGCCGAAGTTCTCTAAGCTGGTGGAAATTCTTCAGTCATGTGAGCCGTATGGAGAGGCCTTCCGTGGTATTGTCTTCGGTGAGTTCTCAAATAGTGACTTTCCAAACCAAAGGTACTGATGCCATTATTTGCAGTCCGGAGACGAGCGACGGCCTTAGCTATCACAGATCTTTTGCGTACATTAGATGACTATGTTGGGTTCCTTCGCCCTTATGCTATGATTGGTTACGGTCCAGCTGCAGACCCTCGCTATCAGGTTGGATCACATCTTTGTGATCGTTTTTTACATAATTTACGTATTTTCATAGCAAGAGGTGTTTCGTGGCTTTGCGACTGGCACCTATAACCTCTTAATCGCCACCAAATCTAGTGAAGATCTTGACATTCCTAAGGCCTTCATTGTTATTCGGTAAGTCTTCGTCAGTTCTGGCGTGGAAATTAAACGTATACTCGCTAGTTTCGATATGTTTGAAAGCCAAGTATCAGATGCTTATGTTCGTGCTCGGACTCGAGGGCGCGAAAGTCATTTGGTGCACATGGTAGAACGAAATAATGATGTGCACCGTCGTATGTTGCTTCAATCGACGCAGCTGGATGACGACATGTTGCGTTGGACTAAAACAGTTTGCAATAGTCCTCGGAGTTCAGTGCCCCCCCACACTTTACGCGAATCTGTTGATCCATATCATTCCGATAGTGAGGACAGCGATTGCGATGAAAAGGAGGAATTAGTCAAGGATCCCACTACAAGTGGACGTATAAAATTGCAGGATGCGACTACGGTCATCTATCGCTTCGCATCGAGCCTCGAAGGGGCTGGTGAAGATGTCAATCAACCGTTATTTGACTTTGAGGAACAGGATAAGCTAGGTGCAGGACGTTCTTTTGTCTGCACAATCAACCTTCCTGGATCACCTATACACAAGATCTCAGGCTTAGCTTCGTTTTCAATAGCACATGCGAGGCGTTCAGCTTGTTTCCAAGCTTGCATATACCTGCTCAATGCAGGGCTACTTGACTATCGACTTTTCCCGTTGCCTTCGAATATAACGACACGACAACACTTCCAGGATCATGGCGTCGCGGAGAAAGAGAACTTCTCTTCACAGATCGCCAATTCGGATGCCAAAACAGGCAGTCATTACTATCATCGTAGAAGGCCCGATTTTTGGACCAATATCAGATCGGTTGGGATCCAATCTTTGTACCCTACGGTTATCTCTACCGACTGTTCAGACCAGGCCTCTCGTCGTCATGCCCCCATTGTAATCCTCACAAGACGACCTCTACCTACATTATCATCCTTTAAACTTTTTTTTTCCGGAGTTCCGGCTGTTGTTCACTTTAGACAAGGTGAAGTGTTCGAGGTCGAGGAAGGACGCCTTCACGATATCTACAAGTATACAATCAGGTTATTGCAAGCCATAACAAACAAGCCATTTGTCTGTCCCCTTGCGAATATGCCGTATTTATACGCACCCCTTGGGCTGGCCTGGAACGACATCCCCGAGCCTCAGAATGACCGCTGGAAATTTCCCAATGTCGTCGACAACATTCCTTGGCCATTGGTTTCCCTTGCTGCTCAAACTGGGCTGGTCAGATTGCGATCGGAAAATTTAGAAACCATCACAGCAGATATTCAAGACGCAGTTATTCAAGACAGATGGGTTGAATTTACGAGACGCTACGATGCAATCAGAATGAGACCCGACCTAACACCTTTGAGTAAACCTGCAGACAGTATTGTATGTAACATTTAATTAATTCCCTCCAATTTTGAACTTACCATGGGCCTACATCAGCGCGAGGCAACATACGAAAACTTGGTCGAATATTGCAAAGCCCGTCGGAAGGGGTTCGAAGGTTTGCAGAACTATAATCAACCGCTTATTGAGGTGTCGAAAGTCCCAGCTGTCTTAAACCACCTTAATCCCACTTCTCGTCCCCTGACCGCCTCATCAAAGCCGTCAGCTAAGTGTAAGGCGCCATCCACCCTACACGTTCATAATTAATCAGATCCTCAGATCTCATACCCGAACTCTGCGCAAAATTTACCATTCCAGCAAGGCAAGCTACGGATTTGTTTGATAATCGACAGACTGATGCCAACCTCCGTGCAGCACCCTTCGGACTGCACTTCTATTGCCTTCGATCACTCAGAGAATTGACGATTTCTTGATGGTGAAGGAGCTGAACGCCAAATTCTTCGATCATACAATATCTGAACAACTTCTACATTCCGCGATTTCAGCCCCTTCGGCGGGTATCGAATACAACTATGAACGTCTGGAACTCCTCGGTTAGTTTCGCTAAAGTGTCAGGTGCTGTGATAATTAACTTGTTTCCAGGCGATGCATTCCTGAAGTACTTGTCTTCTGTATACGTCTTCGTGACTAACCCTGCGCAGAATGAAGGAGCTTTGCATATCGCACGTCAGCGAATCATAAGTAACAAGTCCTTGCTGCAAAATGCCAATCATGTGGGATTGCCCCCATTCATTCAGGCCAAGCCTTTCACATTCAAGTTGTGGCAGCCTCTCAACCTTTACGGCGCCCCGTCTTCTAGTTATGTCGTCCTGGGTAACACGGAATACAAGAGTTTGGACCCCGATATATCAAAAAAGGCCCAGACAGAATCCAACACCCAGAAGCCGTCAGTTGGGGATAAAAAGGTATTATCGGGTCAAGCTGATGCAGCAGGGACGGGAAGCCAGGATGTAGAGTTCGAACTCACGGAGATCCGGAAACCCAAACATCGCAAGAGGAAACATCATGATGGACAAAATACACAGTTGTTAGGAGATAAGGTATCTGTTCTCCAGGTTTTGTCAGACTCGAACATAACCGCTGATCGGTATGCACGTCAGGCAGTAGCAGACGTTGCCGAGGCGATCATAGGAGCGGCTTACATTTCTGGAGGTCGCGAGATAGCATTGAAGGCGACGAAAGCACTGAACATACCAGTTCCAAACGTCGATCGTTGGTCAGATTTCAGTCGCAAGGTCTTGGCTCCGCCACCTGATGTTACTGCTAAGTTGAGGCCTGGATCCATCCAAGCGGTGGAAATTATTATTGGACATAAATTTACCCGACCACATCTACTGGCTCAGGCTCTGGTCTGTAGCGCTAATTTTTTGACTGCATGTCATTTTGGTTAATTTATTTGATGCTAGACACATGCTTCCATACAAGGTTATGAATCGACTTCATACGAACGACTAGAATTCATTGGGGACGCAATCGTAGATTTCAGTATGTGGATATCGTTATGCATTGTTCTCTAATATCACTGATTATTTGTAAGTGGTGATCCGTCACATATTCGATCGCGACGGTCAGTTATCTCCCGGAGGGTTGACCTTACTCAAGGTGAGTCAGATCTCTTCTATTTCTGAAATATTGAACTTGACAATGATGATTATCCAGGGAGCAATGGTCTCAAATTCCGCCCTCGCCGCTGTTTGCGTCTGGTCCGGTCTCCATCAGTATCTCCTGTTGGAATCTTACCAGCTCGCGAGCAGTATCCAAATTTATGTCGACAAACTCAAACACAAGCAGGCCGAGGAGTACAAGCTGGCTGAAAGAGAGAGCAGGCTACCTGGACAGTATTGGCTGGAGATCGAGCCACCGAAAGTGAGACCTCCTGACGGTCATGATATATGTGATGAATTATGTGGTCTTATTTTTAGGCCCTCTCAGATGTGGTAGAATCAATTGTGGGCGCCGTCTATATTTCAGACGACTTCTCGCCTGTCGGAGCGGAGGCATTGTTCGACAATATATTAAAACCATTCTACGACCGACATATCACGTTGAAGACACTTTCCCACCATCCCACAAAAATCCTGTTTGAACTGTTCCAGGCCCAGGGGTGTCAGCAGTTCGAAATCACGAAAGATAAGGAAGAGGATGTTACTCGATGTGACGGTAAGAATATACAATACTCTGGGCTTAATAAAAGATCACACTGAAATCACATAATTCAGTCGTTGTCCACGATGTCATTCTAGCAAGTGCAACAGATACAACAGCGACGTTCGCTGCTCGACGAGCTTCCCTATCCGCATTAGATGCCCTGGAAGGAGACGCTGTGTTCATGGCGCGTACATGTGATTGCCGGACAAATACTCAGGTTAGGAAAACGCAGAAACAGGTCTTGGAGCAAGTCATGGCAGAATTCAGAGACGAGGAAGAGAATATTTCGACTGTGAATGGTACTATGGCAGAAATCAAGGATGGAAGTGCGGTGATTGGGAGAGGCGATATTGTCATGTTAAGTGATATCTAGTGTGCAGCTCATGACGGTGACATCCTGTACACAAATAAAGCCAGCAACAGGCTTTGGGCAAGAGGATTCTCATTTCCCTCCAGCCTTCTTCCTACAACGAAGTCTTAGTAGAATAGTATTAACAATGAACAAAAGACGAACAGTTGGTATGCGGTAGCAGCAAATGGAATACTGAACCCGGACGCCAGATACAGAAAAACCTTGAACCCAAAGATGCCTTTCTTGTCCCCGGGCCACTTGAACGGGAGGTGCTGGACTTTATGTCAGAATTGTTGTCATGATATAACTTGGGAACGGCACATACATGGTAATGACCGCCAGCTGAATGGATGGGCGCGGTTGTATGGAGAGAACGAAAAGGCTGAGGCTGAAAGCGCAAAATGGGTCGAGCAAGGAAAGACATTGGGACAAACCGTGGGAACTCAAAATATAATAAATAAATGAAAAAGTTACAATCTTATCTTATCTAGTACTAGACCTGCGCCTTATCAACCACCATGGTCCACGCTCTCGAGTTCACCATCTCCTTTAGAAACAAGAACATTACAGTCCCTTGTGGCCTCTTTATCGATAATGAGTTTGTGCCTTCTGTAGATTCTAAGGAATTGATTGAGTAAGTTTTTATTTCTTGGGAGCGACTGCGCTCATACAATCTTCGTTCGCAGGGTCATAAATCCTGCAACAGAGGAAATTATTGGCTCCGTCGTCGCTGGTGAGCATATCAGGTGACGACGCTTCTAACTGGCCGTTCCAACACACATTAGCTTCTGTAAAGGACATCGACGTAGCTGTTGCTTCAGCTCGCAAAGCCTTCAGTACGACGTGGGGGAAGAATGTCACAGGCTTCGCACGGTCCAAGTTAATGAACAAGTTGGCTGATCTCATGGAAAGAGACCAGCAGGAGCTCGCCGAACTCGAGTCCCTGAATAATGGCAAGCCCGTAAAGATCGCCAGGTTGAGCTGCCTTTGTCAGCTTTACCAATAACGTCTGATTTCCCACTTAGGGACTACGATATTGGTGATAGTATTCAGTGCCTACGATACTATGCAGGCTTCGCAGATAAAATCGTCGGTCAGGTCGGTACTGGTTGATGGGGTAATAGGCGCAGTACTGATGATTTTGCTAGACCATTGAGATTGACTCGAAGTCCAAAACAGCGTTCACCCGTCCTGAACCGTAAGTGTCTTTTCATTCTTGCACCATCGGACAATCCACTTACCGATTCTCACAGCATCGGCGTATGCGGACAGATGTAATCCACTTCTTACTAGGTTAGTCATGTTTCTTCACTTATGTGATCCACCAGCATTCCGTGGAATTATCCTATCAACATGTGGTAAGCTAGCTCTTCCAGGTATTTGTGAGTCAATGATAAATTCAAGTTACAAGGTCATGGAAAGTTGCGCCAGCGCTGGCAGCGGGCTGCACGATTGTAATGAAACCGTCCGAACTGACGCCTCTAACGGCCCTTGTACGTATTACCACATGTTTTCCATCATACTTATCTTTACTCATTTGTCTAGAAACTTTCTGCGCTGGTGAAGGAAGCAGGGTGTGGAATCTCTCTGCATGGATTGTATTTCTTGTTTACGCACCCGGGCCATTAGATTTCCACCCGGCGTGATAAACACAGTACCTTCTCTCGGGAGTATTGGCGGAGCAGCTTTGGCAGCCCACCCAGATGTCGACAAAGTGGCCTTTACTGGCTCGACTGTCACTGGCAGAAAAATCATGGAAGCCGCATCCAAGAGTAATCTCAAGAAGGTATATGACCCGCGTTTTTCTCCACACCATCTGAGATCATATATATGGTAGGTATCATTGGAGCTGGGTGGTAAATCCCCTCATCTAGTGTTCGAGTCTGCAGATCTCGATCAAGGTTAGTCTTGTTTTCCATGGTTTTTTTTGCCATTTTTAAATCTTGACTTCGTCGTAGCTGCAAACTGGACTGCTCTCGGTAAACTTCTGATTCTTTGCATGTAATGAACGCAATCTCAGTCGAATGGCTAGGCATTCTTTACAATACCGGTCAGGACTGCACAGCCGGGTCCCGTGTATACGTTCAGGATACTGTGTACGACCAATTTGTTTCCCTCCTGGTAGCCAAGGCAAAACAGCTTGTTGTGGGCGACGGATTTGACCAGAATACCGCTGCTGGGCCTGTGGTGCGTTCATGCCATGATCCGGGGAGCACATGTGCCTGAAACCCGTTGTGGCAATAGGTTTCAAGGTCACAGTATGACAAGGTCTGGGGGTATATCGAACAGGGGAAGGAGGAAGGAGCTACGACTATCCTCGGAGGGAAAAGGCGTCTGGGCAAGGGCTTCTTTGTTGACCCTACTAGTGAGTACAGGTCGGCCAAACAAGGGCATAGTCGCTCAAATATCGGTAGTTTTTACCGACATTCGTCAGGACATGACTATTGTTAGTAGACAAACGTTAGGGCGTTGAGACATGTCACTGATTGGACAAACCGTACAGGTTCGAGAGGAGGCAAGTCTAGGAAGCTACTCTCGCCGTCTCCGTGACTTATTATTGTTGCAGATATTCGGGCCAGTGCTAGCGGTTGGTAAATTTAAGACCGAGGACGAAGCGGTCGCCTTGGCTAATGATACAACCTATGGTTTGGGGGCTGGATTGCACTCCAGTGCGATATTCTCGTCTTTAGATCCCTCCCGATATACTCATTGTCGTCTCGAAATACAGGTGATGCAAGTCAATGCATGCGTGTTTCATCTGCGCTCGAAGCTGGGACCGTAAGCACATTACTTCTATTTTTCTATCTCGATCTGTCGATCTGCAGCCCTGATCATCTCAATTCCTCGTTGGTTATGAGTAGGTCTGGATTAATCAATACAACCTGTTGAGCAATAACGTGCCCTTCGGTGGCAAGAAACAAAGCGGTTTCGGTACGCTCAGATCGCCACAATTCACACAACTTAACTGACTTGGTACGTAGGCCGAGAGTTAGGGTCTGCTGCCCTAGATGAGTATACGTCCATCAAGGCGATTCATTGGAATTTTGGAGAAAAGTTGGACTGGCCTTTGTGAGTTGCGGGCCCAAGAGAGAACACGAACAGACCCACCATGTTGAAAACTGCTCTGCCATCTATGTCAATTCTTGTTGTACTCCCATCATTCGAGGTGCGCATACGTAATACATATGAAACAACTTGTGAGAATCAGATTTGAATGTTAAAACTCAGAATCGCAGAATGGCATGCACTTTTCATATTTACACCGTTCCGAACATCCTTGCAGCACTGTTTCATATACTGGTGACCCGGGCATGGTGTGAGCGGCAGAGACACAACCGGCCGTGCTCGGAGCTGGGCGCCTGAGATAACAATATCAAGCACGGACCGGCTGCTACTTGTTGCAGGACTTTAGATGTTGGCCAAGTTCTTAGTATAGTGCTTGTTCTGGAGATCACAAGGCAGAGGATCGCAAAGAAAGAAGTGTTCCACGCTTTTTACACGTTCCTGCATATGAACATAAAGCAATGGCAAATCGATTACCGCATAACAATCTTGGAAAGTCTCGTACAGTCTCATAATAACGCTACCAGGCGCTAAGGTAAAAACAACGAACAAGAATATGGAAATGATGTGCACAGTGGCAGCACGTTGAAATTTATGCTGAAGTACTTCTGCAGCGGCACGAATTTCCGTGTTCACAAGTAGCGCGCCTGGAAGTTTTGAACGCATAATAAGAAACCATCGCACATATTCAACAAGGCAAAATCTTACATAAGGGAATACGGATATTGAGCCTGGTTGTGGCCAGGAGGCTGACCGATGTTCGTAGGATACTGGGGATAGGCGACTGGATGGCTCATAGATCCCGGTACAATGCACTGGTCATTGGGGGACGCGAAATCAGATTCATTTCCTGTACGGAACTCCCCTCGAAGTGTGCTAGGAAGCGATTGGCCCAAAAGGTGGCCACTGCCATCCTGGTAGCCGTAAACATGAGGAATAGCTCCACCGTGCTGATTGGCTGGTGCTATATTGGAAGGGGGATAAATGGCAGCTGCGTTCGTGTATACGGCAGGCGAGCCAGAGTGATCGTGCCCTGAGAACCCGGCGGGGCTTCGGGGGTGAACATTCTGTTGAGTCGGGTGGTAAGACGTAGAATTCGGCGCTGTATTAGATGCACTGGGGGGCGTTGAAGCAGGCTGGACGGGCTCGGGGGGCCTGTACTCGCATTCCAGGTCCCTCTTATCGCAGCTGTCGCATTTACCCTGAGACCCTGGTCTGCACTGGAAGATAGAAAGTTAAGATTTGACACTCCAAGGTAAAGACGTAACATATACCTTGATTTTACGCACGCGGCAGTTGGTACAAGCCACTGGCGTCCGCTTTTCTGGGATTCTAAAGTCCATTTGGATGTTCGAGTAGTAGCAGTTGGGGAAAGTTGCGAAAAAAGTACCCCATCTTATATGCAAGCTGGCGGGAAAGCGGGACGAGGTCCGACAACCTGGTAAGAATCGATATGAAGGTTTCAACGAGGCAAAGTCGAGATAATGCTGCGCAAAATCACAAAACGCGATGTTCGGTGCCATTTAAAATAAGTGGGCGGTCAGCGCTTGGTCGTTCAATTTGATCCAGTGCAGCAGGGTGCCGTGTCGCTTGATTCCGAATCGTTGTAGACATCCATGTACGCCCCGTGGAACCGCAGGCCTCGGTCATGGGTAACCTGTTTGGATGATCAGGATTTTGTGTTTTTTCTTTTTCTTTTTCTTTTTTTTTTTCAAGTTTCAACTTAAACGACTGTTGACAATCCAGAAATCGAAGACTCCTTATCGTGGAGTCTTGAAATAGAGGTGATACGCCAACAATATTGGCCAACAGAGTAAAATGTTTCGAGAAACATTTTTTCGGCCAAGACCCAGTATTCCAAAACAGGCCCTGGGACCACCAGAGAGCTGGGAAAGTGTCACTTTGTTATCAGCGAAGGTTACGGGAGCAACAAGCCTGAGAAATAAAGGATCGAGTGGATTGATACGCCGCCTACTCAAGAAAGTCAGATCGCGAGCGATTTCGGGAGAGATGGCAGAGAAGATAGCGCGTCCAAGCAGCACAAAGAGCAGAAGACCGCAGGCTAAGGGCTATGTGACAGAAGCCTTCTGGTGTACAGGTACGCCATTATGCATTATCACAAACCGCAGACCTCTCCGCAAAAGTCATCGGTCATTGTAACATTTGAAACATAGCCGTAACAGGAAGTCTGGTTGGGGGTCCTCGCATCAATCAAATCCCCAATTGGGACATGTCTTTGAGGGTGGAGGCAGATCTTGGATGACAATCACAAACTCTGGTCAATTGATTCTATTACACTGCAACTGAACATTGCTAGACGTACGATATGAAAAAGGAACGATGTGCGACTCTCAAGTCTACAATGCCAAATAATCTCGAACCTCTTCCTCAGTCAGCTTTCTGAACGTAGGTTTTGGTCGGCCGGTCTCTCCTCCGATTTTTCCGGCCTCGAGCTCAGCTGGAGTAGGTACGGTGACTATACCAATCTCGATCGTCTTCTCCGTCATTTGTCCCTCGAAACCCTCTTTCAAAGTCAAAAGCGCCGTATGAATAGCATCTTCCAAACTGATATCATCGTTGTACCTGTTTCATAAAGGACCGATAGGTAAGGATAGAAGTGGATTAACTCGCGGACTGACCGTTTCTCCAAAAATGTCTTCGCGTTGACCATATTCTTTCCTGTTGCACTCGCTTTCCACGCCCAGAACGACCCAGATGGATCGACCTGATACAAACTAGGGCCTCGATTAATATCCCAGCCGGCAACCAGAAGCGATACCCCATATGGTCGGACGCCTCTGTACCGTCTAATGAACACCGCAACACGACTTCATATGTTCCGAAAGACGCACCCAGACTGTGTTGCTTTTTGCATCACAGTAGCAATCTCTTGGGTCAAGACCCTTGTTGGCGGATATTCACCATATATTTTCCAGTATGCTTGAGCGCTCTTCCGGGCCTTGGATATCAACACACGGAAGTCGGGCCCCATGCCAGAGTACACGATGCCAATATTTGGGCATACGACGGCCACTTTATCAAGCATGGAGTCATCAATCAAGATTGATGAAGACTTCTTCTCGGTGGCAATGACAATGCCGTTTGACGCTAGGGAGGGATCAGAGAATAAATATGAACGTAGAGAACAAGAACTCACCTTTAATGCCAAGGCTTGTAGTCCCCTGTGACACTGCCGCTAATGCATGTTCTATCTGAACTAGTTTTCCACTTGGCGAAAACACTGTGAGGGAATAGCTGCCCAAACAATCAATGAAATGAGACCAGTTGCCTTGCAGTCACAAACCTGTATGCTCCGCCATCGGCGCTGGCCATATTGAAAGTGATTGAGTGGAAGAAAGAAGCCTATAGGTGGACGCGCGTCCAAGTCACGGTTCCATGTTAAAGTTTGACATTATTGCACAACACCAGCCAAAGCAAACAAGGCCATACAACTCTTAAGTGCAACTTTCAGGTATCGAAATTGCGAAGACTTCGGAGGTATGCAAACCTATACATATTTCCCTCGTGTCATGAGGATTCCATTCTTTTGGCATCATGTTTCACGTCTCGGTTCCTGGGAACGAATGTGCCTGAATCCCCCCATTCACGTTGGATACTGTCAGGTCAAAAGTTTGCTAACAGGTCACGGTGATATGAAGATTAGGTTACGTCTATTTAACTAGTAAAAGGCTACTGCATGCAAAACACTATGAGGATGAATGTCCTGCTGAACCTGCAATATTTGATCGATATCCTGGTCAACGTCATCAGACGCCTCGATCTACGATCATGATCGCCTTTAACTTGAGCATTTCAAAAAAAAAAAGGACAAGTGATCTCACAGCAGCGGCTAGATCAAGCATTGCCTTCCCCGCAAGGAGTGCTTCCTCGTGGTTGTCTTTAATTTCAATGTTGATGATATGCACAGCTCGGTTGAATTCGCCGCCTCGGCCCAACAAGTCTATGGCAGATGTCAAATAATGATTCAGTCAATGCCGGACATTTTGACGGCTTACCATCGCAGACAGCATCAAAACATCGTTCTTCGCAAGTGATGACAATATCAGCTATCGTCTTGCTATCTTGCCATCGTTCAGGTGCAAGCTTAATGCGTCGGTTGCGATCCAACATCTGCAAAAGGCCATTTGCAGAGTACCTAGGCAAAGGGGGTCAGGAGACGACGGGAAGACGGGGTGTCAATAGAGGAACTCACAGGCGAGGATCCTTGGCGTTGAGTTCTTCGAAAATGGTATGATAAGGCGTGCCGAATGGATAAATATTGGGTCTGTCTATAGAAGGACCTGGCAAACGGACGGCCGACCCAGTCCCGGAAGAAATGACTCGATAGCCTGCTTTACTAGTTGGCATTACTTGCGGGACTAAAAGTGACAAGTAGGAAAAACTAACGCCAAAACGGAGTGGCCTTCCATTGAACGATTCTACCGTGTCCCATTAACTCGCGTAGTTGAAAAAGTAAAAGACCCACTTGATTACTAGCACAAACGACACAGAACAATGGCTGAGTTTTGTGTGGTGGGGGTGGAGATGGTAATTGGGGTTGATTATCTTGGCATGCTGGATTCGCTTGGGGAACTGATGGGGGTGTGGGATAACTCTGTGGGCCATTCTCAGTCGATTGAGATTGGGGTTCCCCGAGTGTAGATTCCACCCGTTGCAAACGTGGATCTATACGAGCCAGGCGAGGATCACGCGCTCTTCTAGGATCCATGATGGTGTCAGTTTATTAAAACCTGTTGAAAGATACTGCAAGTCAGCCAAGTGGAACAGTGGAACAGGAGGGAACGGCGTGTGATAGAAGATATAATAAGCCTCAGCAGTATCTAGAACATGTAAGTCTTCTTCTCGACCACGCACTGCGTAGCGCTACGCTGGTCAATTGAGATTCCACTCTGAATCATCTCTGGCTCAAGATAGTTATGTCATGGGCGATTCACCTTTTTTTCGTTGCGACGAACGAATATACCAACATAAACAAATAACGGATCCAATGCTCGGATCTAAAGAACGATTATATATGCCAAGGTGTGTGCACAGAGTGCCTGATCCGCGCAGTACGGACACAATCCTTATCATTATTGCCTTCGACGATGATCGTCATTCAGTAGCGTGAAGCCTCGCAACGAACATGCATAACCGTGCTTCAACAGAAATAAATGTAGGTTACCAAAACTATGACAAATGGTGGTAGTGAATCCTACCATCCGCCTCAAACAAGGACCCCTAATTTACCACAATGACAGTATGCTTCCAAGGTATTATTCGTACCAGAGCTTTTCGACGTCAAAAGTGGGAATAAGAATATTTTTTCAAAAAAAAAAATAAGTAATTTATACGCTGGACATACACGTGACTTAGCCACACCCAGCTTTTCTCCATGCCCGCCAGCGACCGTACATCTGACTTTCGAGAAATCCTAAAGGAAAAACAAAATGCATTACCAGAGTCTAAACGGCGAAGGATGTCCCGTCCACAGCATGATCAGACCGTTCTAGGCAAAGAATATCTCACAGAGGCATACGTTATTGTACACAAGTCCTCTTCATTTTTTTTCTTTCTCATCTAATTAGATGCTGGCCAGCTAAACCATATAAACACCCTGACACGAATGCTCACAACCATACGGAAACCCTACCTAAATGTTGACTTTCGCAACCCTCCATCGTCACAACAAGCCATACGAAAAATTGATCTGGCGAACTCAGACCAACAATGGCCAGAAATCCATCATCTCACCAATCAGGAACGAGACCAAATCGACTTACAAGCTCGTGTCATTTTAACGCGCTGTGCAGATAGAGTCAAAGAGATGGAGGTCCTAGAAAAGCGTGCGGAATATTTCTCAGCGGCCTTCTGTGCCTGACAGTCCGACAAGTATATATATTATCTCTTTCTCATTCATCCAGGACGCACGGAAATAGTCGCAAATCAAACACACACCCTCACCCGATATCTCCCTGTACGGTTAAGGCAAGACAACCCATCCCCTTTATCCGACTTCATTGCAGCACATCATTCTAGTATCACTTGGTTCCTCAATAAACGACTCGCACAGGCGAGTCAGAGCCAAAAGGAGATGCAAGAAGAACGCGTGAAGAGACAGTTAGAGCGAACACGGACCCTTGGATCAGGTGCTACACGGGAAGCATTGAGTGCAAACCTTGGAGAATTTCCTTCGGTAACGACCGGGGTTAACACTGGGAACTGGTTGGTAGGCGCATCATCAAGCTTCATTGCCGCTACCTTGGGCGCACCAAATCCGAGCGAGCCATCTCGTCCAACCATCGCCGCTCCAAAATATAGCGATATTCCACCATCCGATGATGAAGACGATGAAATAGAACTTTCGTCATCCCAGATCATGCAATTCGAGACTGAAAACGCGAGCATCTTGCGAACTGTTCAAGATACATTAGAATCGGTGCAGCAAGCCGAGTCGCGATTAATGGACATCAGTACGCTGCAGATGGAGTTGGTGACTCACCTGACCAGACAGACGGAATTGACGGATCAGTTGTACGAAGATGCGATAGCGACAACCACTGCAGTTGAGAAGGGTAACGTTCAACTGAGGGAAGCGAGGCGGAGGGCGAAGGATGGTAGATTGTTTATTCTCCTTTTTCTCGTTGGAGCCAGTCTGTCACTTCTTTTCTTGCACTATTACTGAACCGTAAACTCTTATTCTAATATTTCGATACCGTCAGTCTTATACAGTAAGTACAATAGTACCTCGCAACAATCTATACAATCTCTGGTACCAGACATAAACTAAGAAAAGTCTTGAAGTAGCGGTGCACCCTCACTGTAGTCGTCAACTTCCGCTGCCGACTCGTCTGCGGGAAGTTCTTGGATGTGTTTCTTCACTAGGTGATACACCCACCTACATTGATCACAGTTAGTTATCCTATGGAATATGAAACAGGATAAATGTACCAGCTGGTGAAAATAGTCACTACTATACCACTGCAGACCAAGAGGCTGTTGACGACTTTAGTGTCTGTCAAGAAGAGCGATCTCGTCAGAGAAGAATAAACATTGTAAATGGAGTATCTTACGAGTATCCATATGGCTTCGTTGGTCGCCGTCAGATAAGGATGCCATTCGTGAGCCGATAAATGTACAGAGAAGTAACTTGGGGAAGATGAAAAGAGTCGCTATGGCAAACTGCCACAAGGCGACTGCTTCGATAGACTATAACAGTTAGCATTAGTTTGATCGTCGCAGATGAGGTGCACTGACTGCAAAGAGAGTATTGGAGTAGACCCACGGGGGGAATGACGATATGCGAACCAGGATGATCAAAGGGAGGCCTTTACTACGCTAGACAGGTAATATTAGATAACCACGTAGATCAAGCAAAATCGGTTGAACTCACAATCACGGACTCGAAAGCCTGCCAGTTCTGATTGCTAGAAGACCAAGAACGCAGCCTCCTACCATAAAGCAATCGCAAGATAGAAAATGCCAAGCAAGAACCAACCAGGGACGAAGAAGATGCAATAAAGAACCCCTTCATGCCGTAGGCAAATCCACATAGCGTTGACAGAGTAGTATGGCCTATCATGGGGGGAAAAGAAACAACCACTATATGAAGTTAGTTCATGCACCATATGAGGGTCAAGTGATTAACTAACCTATGGCTCCGCCCATGGCCAACCATCCTAGCTGCCATTGACTGACCTCGTGAGCACGGTCGTAAAGAAATTGCGCAATGTGACTGGGAGTGACGACAACAATGAAGGCCAATACAGCGGTGTAAAAGAGCAGTAGGAGCCAGATCAAGAGCTACTTGGCATACATACTATGCGTCACGGTCGATTTACGATCTGAAGTTGGAGAACACTTGCCTTGCCGTAAACATGCAAGCCCAGATAACGCTGCCATGCCATGCCAGCGTATCCCCTGCATGACTGAGAAGCCCTTCGTACCCAGTTGCTTCGAGTAGTGCTAGTCATCGTACTAGTACTTCAAGAGTACACACGTGGTGGCTACGGCTATTGTGAGACTTCGCCGAAGTCAGTAATGGAAAAGTATTCGGCATTTAGAGTAAGTCTCGTCTGTCTTCTGATTTAAAGCCTGCATAAAGTTTGGTACAGGACCCAGGGACAGGTATCCAGGTTGGTGGAAACCCCTACTCTTTAATCTATCTGACTTCGCTTGTCCAACCAGCCTTTTCTAAAGCCCGTGCCTCCATTATGTTCTGAACTACTGGCCAAGGCTACGCTTCCTGTTGCGTACTTGGTCGGTGTTGTGCGGGCACTACTGATAATTGCTTTCACTGTGGTGTATGTCCTGTTAGTCGACGGAATATGTCTTGTCTTTGTAAGTTTCCAACAAACCATCATGGCTGCAGTACCTTCACTGAGACTTGGACCACGGTCAGACCCCTGTGCCACCACTTTATCTATTCTTGACGCGTGTATTCACGTCGGTCATAGCTCGGACGGTCCTTTTACTCGTAGGATTGGTATGGATACCTGTTGAACCCGTGACTAGGAAACGAGGGTACGTCTAGTCATTCATGGTCAAATCTATTATTTTATTACTCACAGAGTTACAGGAGAGGCCCACAAACTACAGAGTCATGGAATCCGCGTGCTGGAGACATAATTGTCTCGAATTGGGTGTCATGGATAGAAATTGTTTGGCTTGCCTTCCGGTACACCATCTCTTTATTTCAGAGCTGTAAATAAGCCACCTCTAACCCGAAAAATGACTAGATTCAATCCGATTTTTGTTCTTCCTGTTCCCTATGCTGTCGCACATCCACGATCCTCGCCGTCCCCAAATTTGCACACGCCAGGCAGACGCACAGGCACAGGGTCTGCTACTATCTCATCCACTCACAGAGCCACCAGCGATCGAATACGCATATCGGGATTCCGTCAAGTTTCATTATTTTCTGTACTACGCGCGACAGGCCACGTACCGCCCTACACCGCTGTGACTTCTGAAGCCTATTCGACATTAGAAGACATCCGTAAAAAGGCAAACAAACCGATTGTGGTTTTCCCGGAATGTACCACAAGCAATGGGAGGGGACTGCTTCGTTTCGCGGACATTTTTGAAGGCGAGAAGTTGCCAATCAAGAAATGCCAGGTTTTTGTAATGTGTGTCAGGTATGGAAATTCTTAATTACTTCGCACCAATCACTGTATGTACAATAGATACGATCCCCCCACCACTCTCGCCTCTACTTTGGCCTATCCCATCCCTGCTTTCTCTGCCAACCCTACCCTCCACCTGTTCAGTGTAACTAGCGCTCTCGCTACTCGTACCATTTCAATTCGGCTACTCAATCCATCTGAATCCCCGGGTTCCCCACTGTTTATGGTCAACGATGTGCTCGCAGGCTTTTCGGGCACGGACCAACTCTCGGAAGCTTGTGCAGTGTTGATTGCACAAATCGGAAAAATGAAGAGGACTGGGCTGGGCTGGGAAGACAAAGCTGCCTTTTTGGATTTCTACCGAGGTAAACGGAAGTAATTAGAAGTACCTCATTGGTTTCATTTGACAGGCTAGCATATAGTATTACGGCGATCAAAATTTACACGAGATGTTAGACCTAAGTAAAAGAGAGATGTTGGTTTTTGAAGAATAATAGAATAGTGTCCCTAGTCGTCTGTACTGGAAAGAAATAGCAGTTCCTCAAGGTCGGCCGCAACAAAAGCCTTCAGCACACTTGACCACAGCTAAAGACAGTTCTTGTATATTTGGACAAAACAATTACATACATTTTCACAACTTTGGTCCAACCTAGTCGTATTTCGCACCACTTTTAGCAAGTGAAACAACTTTGGAGGTACAATCTCACCTGTAAAACGTGTCTTAAGCCATGCCGAAGGTCATCTTTCAAGTCCTGTGGTACAGGTCACGAGTAAGTTGAGGTTATACACGATACACGATATACATCTAGAACGTGCCTCTAGATCCTCAACGCCAATACTAATCCTGATCAATCGAGGATCTGCGTTTGAATCTGATTGGACTCTGTGTTCCATTAAAGACTCGACGCCCCCAAGGCTCGTTGCAGGCTACATGATTTAAAAAAAATGAAACGTATGACAAACAGAAAATACTTGCCACAAAGTACTTCAAAGAATGAGGGAGCAGAGCAGCATAATCCGGTTTGGATAACTAATCCGTTTTAGCAGGTGTCAGAGAAATGTTCATCCCAAACTTACGAGGATAGCAAATGTTGCATTCCAACCGCCTTCCATTTGTTCGCTCGGCTCAAAACCTCCGACGTCTTTCTCTTGTAAAGATGAGTGCCACACTTTCGTAATGAGACCCCCCGGAATACCATCAAACGACTTTCCGAAGGAAGCCAAGTTAAGCCACTGAGCGATAGCCGTAGCTGTCGACGACTGTCGAGGGACTCGAAGGTGAAGTGTTCGTAACGAGCGAAGCAGGAGCCATGCTTCGAGAGAGCCCATCATGCTCCCAAGAAAGGTGCGGTTGCTATGCAACTGTGTTGCATCCCAGTGAATAATGGTTCCTTACACTTGATAACGCCAGATTACTGACCATTTTCCATTCTTCCAGTGTTTTCACGACTAAAATCCCGCTTAGAAGATCTGAATGTCCACCAAAGTACTTCGTACCTAATTGTAGGTTAGCAAGTAAGCATGAAAGATAGATTAATTATAAATATACCACTATGGAAAACACAGTCGGAACCCCATTTGAACGGGTACTGTAGAGGTGGAGGACCAAACGTCGAATCCACGAGTAGATGACCACCGACAGCGTGCACCTTCACGGGAGAAGGTTAGAATTGTCACTTGACCCAATAGCTGACCAGCGTGCCTTCTCCGCGTAATATTTGATGTTTCTGAGGATTTCAGATATGACAACAAGGTGACCACAGCTGGTGAAAACACACACCTCGATTCTCCCGTTGGGTTTAAAGGTGTTTCTAGCCAGCATAAATCGCCTTTCTGAAAGTCGTCATCTATATCAATGATTTTCAGGTCCCCCCCACGGCTTTTGTTGTAGACATCGATCGTGGCGAAACAGCCATGATAACCCCCAGTTATGGCAACACGTTTTGGCTGGTAGAATACTAAAGCCTATAAAAACGGAAATCAGAGGCCAGGACGCGGAATATATTCATTGTATTTACGGCATAAGCCGCAGCCAATCCTGAGGCATAGGTTAGAGCATAACCACCCTAAAAACTTGAGTCAGTGAAAGACGAATGGAGAATTTTTATACATCATATTTACATTTATCCGGCTTAAGATATGCTCAACTCGGGAGCTTACTTGCTGAGTATAACGGGAGTAAACATGCCGCGGGGGATTTCTGAAATCAACATCCTGTGCAGCACCGAGTGTACTCGAATTGTCTTTCGGATTGGGAGCTCGGAAGGCTACAAGGTTTCCAGGTCTTTGTGAGGCAATGAAACGAATGTTATCTAAAGATGCGTACTCGTTGTAACAGAAATAGAAGGGGCAACTTCAGGCTGAGATCCTCCGAGTAATTCATCACCATGAATAAGGTCAGTACCTTTCAGTTTCAGGTTAGCCATAAGTCAGACGAGTACAACACGTGCCAAGTACTAGTGTAAAACCCTCCCACAATGGCATCCAGTAAATCACCGTCGACCTCGACCCCACCATCTAACGATCCCGCTGGAGATGTTAGGGCTCTTATATCTAACAACAATCTATGCTAACTCTCTCTCAGATTTCTTTGCTTGAATTTCTTGATCTCTCTCAGCTTAACTGCCTGAACGAATCTTCAGGTCACCCTTTCAAAGCAATAGTCGCTTCCAAGTCTAGGAATTCATCGCAATCGCATCTTCTTAGTGATGCCGACGAGCAGCTCCTTTTGAATATCCCTGTTGGTCTGCCGGATCCGTGGTCACTCGTAGAATTGGGCTCACAGTGACATTATCCAGTTCAATCAAGCGGTTAGAGTGCGTTCAATCGTTATAGTGTCCCAGCGTGCAGAACAGGCCCCTAAGAGAATCAAACTTCTTATAAATCGACCATCGCTTGGGTTTGAGGACGTGGAAGACGCTAATGAGCCTGAAGTGGCTCAGGTTCTCGAGCTTTCGGCGGTCGATGTGCGAGAAGGGAAGCGCATTCCTTTGAGGTTTGTCCGCTTCCAAGCGGTTAACAGCCTTCATGTGCGTCATTCAACCCCAGTGCCTTTGGTACTTCTAAAAATTAAACAGATATTCGTTGCATCGAATTATGGTGATGGGGATGAGACACGGATTGACATCTTTGATGTTTTCGGCGTCCCTGTGGAGTAAGTCTTCAGACATCACGAATGATTTATGAAGATCTAGCTCATCGATGATTATGATTAGGACAACCAAGGATCTCAGTGGTTTGAAAAATCAAGATGGGTGATACGCAGAGCTGGAGCAAATTTACGAGTCATGCATTTTGGTACTTTCGTAGAGGTGTTGTTATGTCCGAGACCGCTATCACAACAATGAGTTCTAAGATACAACATCTACATATATATATTGTCAAGAGGGCCTGTTAGTGGCGTTAAAGGATTTCTCCAGAATTCCTGACTCGCGCATGAATGCCCTCCATTGTTCATCCATGCCTGACTCCCCTGACGTTATCAGACCGAGTTCCATGAGAGAATCCTCATGGAGGGAAAACGTTCTTTCGCTGAGGTCAGGTAAGTCGTTCGCCTGATATAATATTGAATCTTGGAAGACAGGTGGGGGTGTCGGACCATTGACGAATGGCGGAAAAGTGGACAAGATTTGCCATGATGGCGACTGAGGCCAGTCTTCATGCAGAGATGCCGGCTGGTTCTGTGACTCTGTCTCACGCGCTATTATCTGAGGTGGCGCAGCGTTCTGCGTCGCCAGCGGAGAAGACCTGTATACCGAAGGGGGGAAGGGTGACTTGTAGTCCGCTAAAGGATCAACATCAGGGACAAACTCCACACTCGGTGTAGTATCAGGTGTCAGAGATGCAGATGGTGCAGATG
>QLPE01000269.1:112924-129074 GCA_003314125.1 Hygrophorus russula | reverse complement strand
ATGGTGCAGATGGTGCACACGTGGATGACGAAGGGGAAGTTATAGTTCTCCTTGAAGATAGCTTGCAGATCCCGGTTGTCAATTGGCCGCCAAGGAGTGCGAGTTCATCATCCCCAAACTCGGCACAGGCTTTCGAAATTGTGTCCCCCGTGGGAGACGGGTTGCCAGCACGAAACTGAGAATAGACATGGAGAGCTTGTGCCCTTAGCTTATATAGAATGGCCTACCGAGAGTATGAGTGTATAGACTAGAAACGGTGTGCCATCCACATACCAGGCCCGAGCGCGGTCTACGATAATGTGTTGATCCTTTTTCAAATAAACCAATTACAAGACCCAACTCAACCAAGGCGTTAGGAGCCCATGGCAACGATGGCAATCGGGTGACAATGGAGCCCACAACGACCTATATTAGACTAGTTAATACTCAGTTGAGAGATTGGAAGAGGATAGCTCACTGCAGCTGAGATCAGATGATTCCATACCGCCCACCAACGCATAGTTAATTCTGGGAGCCGATCGAATTGATTGACGGCGACTTTTATTACATGCGAAGCACACCGATAGGCGGCCAAGAAAGATGGCGCGTATGGACTTCGAAGAGGATTAGAAGGGTAATCAAGCAGCGCTCGTGCGAAGAAACTTCGATGAATATATAATAATGCTGCGTATGCGGATCAGTGAGATGTGCTGTGTTATTTTCGGGATCTCGGAATGGACTCAACTGACTGAACGGTACATATTTAATACCCAACTTTTCATGTATTCTGAAGGATTACAGTGCTCTTCTAGCGCAAGAAAATGGTTGATACAAGGAGGCAAAGGCTTTTGGCGAACTTTAAGATCGATATCAAGTACCGACTGGTAACCTTTCGACGTTGTTCAGAAGACAAAAAAACATAAGGGCCAGGTGAAGCTTACTTGGGGGTTGAGCGGTCAAGGTTGACTCGGTTACCATCGTTAAAACTTCTTTCGTAAATTCACACTTCCATCTCCGGTCTATGGTGGGTAAAGTGGCTTGAGAACTACCAAAGAGCACGATTAAAACACGTACATCCCGTAACATACTGCCCGTTCTCGTCACGGTCCTCTTCGTCATCGTCAGGAAACTCACAATCAATATCAGACAGACGGATGCAAGGAGGACGCCCAAGCGCGAGGCTGTAAAATACGTCCGTCCCAAAAATCTCCCAGAAGAGATGCCTGCGATTTTGTACGGATTTTGGATCCAGATGCCATCGAGCACTATCACGGTCTGTATGATAATGGGACACATGTCGTAAATTATCACAACAACTTGCATAGCGACGTACGAAGCCCAGCCTAGTCAGACAGTTGAATGAGTTTAGTCCATTTTAATCGTCTTAACGGACGTACACATTGCGCCAGTTTAGCAGCCAAGGACATACATATCCAGGGGCTGTCCATGGTGTAACACTTCCCTCCGCCGCTGTAATAAGTACTCATAAGGAACACCTGAGAGACAAGATCAACGATGCAGTCATAAGAGTGTCATTAGAATGACTTACGGCCTGGACCGTATAGATTTCAGGGGAGTCGAAGATGGAGCGCAACGATAAAGCGGCGCGACTCAGATGGAAGTAGTGTTCAGCTTCTTCAGAACATGGCGGAAGAAGGAGATCTGAAAGTGCACCAAGAGAAAATATCATGCAAAGGACGGCTAATTTATGGGCAGAGACAGAATGTGGAACACTCTGTTTGCCTTGCCTTTCTTTTATAGATCTGTAAACCGGGGCCAAGATGTCATTGATAATTTCTTCTCGTCTGATGGGACGGAATGCCCATGTTCCATGTTCCATATAAGTTTCGCATAAGGACCACGCACGGGGTCGAGACGGAAGAAAGGAGAATATCATATCAAGAGCTTCTTCGGTGTTCCACTCTCCTTGGGAGCCGATTGGAAACAGTTTAGACAAGCGCGCAACATCCTCTGATAATGGTGAGAACTCGGCATTTTGGCAAGTTGTCGCCTCCATATCTGCGCCCGCCTAGTCGAGGTGCAATGAACATACGTGATAGATAACAATAAAAGAAAGTTGTACCAAAAACAGTGCCTTGAGTGCTCTTGAGTATTATTAATGATACGTTCTAAAGGAAGTACGGACCTCTGATCCCGCCGAGCACCCAAAATATTGATATTCTCCGAGGTCATTGATGGTAAGTGTGCCTAGAGCATTAATGGATTCTACGGAGGCTTCCCTATTATGTTGTTCATTATCCGTGTGAAGATTTATTTCGGACCCAAACTTGATCGCAAGGAGTTCGTCTCGCAGAAGCGGATGACATTCATTTGAGACACCCGACTGGAAAATTGCAAGGGCGTTTTCTAATTGTCGAATTCGGTGCCCCATCTCAGCCACTTTGTGATGAAGTTGTGCTGTATCTGCTAAGACAAATCTGGTCCCTTGACCTGTCGAGAGACTGCCCAACGGGCAGATCGTACTGCATCCTCTCCGAACACAGGAACCACAGGGCAGCTTTTTGTCGCATTTCAACTTTAGCCTGAGGGAATTTTTTTCGAGTTATGAGCCTATGATGTCACCGATAACGGGCATATACCTTCGACATTCGGCTAATGCACAAAGTATCATTAAGTCCACTCCGGATAAAAAAACATGAGACGGACCACAGGAGATTTCACCACGGCCTCTTCTGACGTCGACCTCTTCTGGTGTACATTTTCGACGAGCTGCACCTATACTACGGTGGATATCTGCAGGCATTGTTGTGCGCTGTAATGATCAGACGGGGATTACACAGCAGAACTCTTTTATTAGGCCCAGACATTTCGTCATGATCATATGACCATGGCCAGTCCAGGCACGTCTGGGAAATATATGTTTTATATAAAAACATAGCTGTATCACATTTGGGTTACACCTTGTGAGTTACAGGCATGTTAAAACCAACCCGATGAGCCGTCGCATGTATCCTTTCCTCTCCAGTTAAATTTATAAGAGGGTTATATCTTTCCAGTAGCCTCTGAAGTCGAGTTATACGTCAGAAACACAGAAATCGGAATAGTCTGTCTGTAACTAGCCTTGTACTCTCTCTGAGATCTCATAAAGGTGATAGCATTGTGTACATCTCTGTCCAAAAGCTTTTTGTCTTCGATTCGGTACTTTTCGAAGATGGCCCGAAAATTGGCCAACAAGGTCTTATTTTTGGTACGAGGCGTGGAGGACTGGATGTGAATGAGCTTGGGATGAACAATCCGCTGATCTCATTTACGCACTGCTTTACTCAGTTCCCGTAAAACTGTGTGGTATGCCACAGTATGTTGAGATCTGGGCATGTGTAGACCGGGAAAGGTGAGAAATCACCTGCACTTCAATTCGGTGTGGCCAAATTCCAATTGTGTTTGCGCTTTTTTTTCGTACGCTTCAACACTTAAATGCCACCGTGACAATGACTTGTTCTGACGGTGGAGGACAATTCTCGCCTCGCTCAAGACACGTATAAAAGTACCGTATCTTCAACTTGCCTTCGAACTAATTAATATTACGACTTTGTTTCATTAAAGACTTCCTCAAGACTTACTACATAAAAACTATGCGCTTCCGTTGTCCTTCCTTATCGTTCAAGCCCGGAGAACTCTCAGAGTCGGACCAGCCACCCCCAGGCCTGGGCACAGTCAGTACTTGTCACTTAGTAGCCCATTTTGTCTTTGTCATTGTAACTTATAGCGCAACCTCGCCTCTCGTGGAAATGGCAACAGCACCAATACTCCCAGATCTTCCAACTCAAAGATGTCAAACAGGAACGAACAGATTACAAAGCGCAAGCGTTCCAGCGTAAGTTTCATCAAGTTAAAAGATATTGAGATGGCGAGGAAGAAGGCAGCACTCAGGAGGCATCTCACTAAAAAGCGCGAATGGTCCTTCGTATTCGTCGGTAACGTAAGTTTCTGGCCTCTTTCACCTCATTCTTTTCTGATCTACGTTGCAGATCCCGCCAGCCGTCAACGAGAGTGACCTGCACTGGATCTTTTCTCCTTGTGGTACGATCACCCGCGTCCAGATTCGTTGTAGTCTTGGAGTCGCAGTGACCGTTGGGATCCCTGATCGTACCCCTGCTTACCGAGACTTTCAATATGCAAGCATTGAATTTACGAACGCGAACGCCGTCAAAAAGGCCCTCAAGTTAAACGGATCAAAGCTTCACGGTGCCCAGCTCATTGTATGTCTGAATCATCGCTTTGGTACCTTTGCTAAATTTTTTCAGGTTTCTGTCAGTGCCGGTGATCTGCCTGAAGTTCAAGGTATTGTCCATAATTTTCTTGACACCATTTGCGAACAAAAAGGTGTGGCTAGCCCACGGGGGGTTGTTAAGTGCAAAGGTTCCAAGTAAGTCGTCCCCAATGCGCAACATTATAGCTTTGGTAACGCTCTGTCGACTAGGCCCTTGAGACTGAACTCTTGACCGATGTTACAAGGCAGGTTAAGCGGGATAGAAATCCGATCTTTGACTGCTCTTTTGGCAAAAGTCTGATGTAGATCGCCATCTTGTGATTTCCTTACCAGACGACGGCCCCACACTCTTTGACGTTTTCAGTACATTCAGTCACTCGTTTCAAGTTTCTGCAATTGATTATAGTAGTTTCACTGCAAGAACTGGTTCGAAAGCAAAAATCTCTGGAGATTGGTGTCTGAAAATTGCCCTGATGCGATGCCATGGGTTGGCCATGGCCAGTACGGCCAGTCACTGGCCGAGTATGATGCTAATGAAACATGCCAACTGGGGCTTAAGATATGACAGAAAATTTGAATTACGAATCTTTTTTTGTAATTTTGCAGCCGTTGCGTGTGGAACATCTTCACCGACACACACGGCTGCACTTGAAATCAGCCGCTTGGGCCCGGTGCTCGCCGCTGGCAACCAGCTCCAACAAAGCTGTCACCGTGCCAGTCTGTGCCAGCCGCTGCATTCTGCCACGATTGAGACTGTTAGCTGCATGGGAGTTGTATAGTTCTTTATCTCTACGACCGCAAGAGGTGAGATCGGCTGTCTTCTTTGCAATAGTTCGGCTGCTGACAACAGTGGCAGTCCAGTGCTAGTCTCATTCTATCGTCTGATTGCAGTCGTCATCTGCCACTCGAAACATGGCGAGGAATGTTGCTTTGAGTGCCTCCTCCATGCCCTTCTTCCCTGGCGGTACTCGTGTCGGTGAAGACGAAAGTGTAATTGTGCACTACGCACATATAGGGCAGAGTCGCAATTCCACCTCGACACTCTCTATCTCTCCTTCGGAATACCGATCGGTGATGTCGTCGCCCAGTCCCCCACAAAACGACAAAGAGAACGGGTGTGGCACCCCATTTCGGCCGTCGTCGCCGACCGAGGAACCGGATCTCTCGCCTACATTTCGTCAGCTCGACGCGAGCAGACCATATCCAGTTATAGAGAATCGAGTGGGCAGAGAGGCAAGCTTATTGGGGAGTCTGGACACTTTGCCAGAAGCAGAAGACACTCCAGGACCCACGTCTATGGAGAACGACACACAAAGGCTAGGCCCTTCCTTTTTTCCGAACTTGCAGCAGCAGGGACGGGAGCGGTTATCTACACCGCCTGTAGTTGCTAATCATAACAGCTCGAGGTCCTCATCCTTCAATACCAACGGCCCGTTTACCACTTCTTCTCCCGTTTCATCATTGGACTCTGGTAGCCAGTTTGCCACAAGCAATGAACATCTGCAGAACTTTGAGTCCCAGCTCAAAGCGTCTCCCATCATTCATGACATCTTGGACCGGCTGGTTCGTTGCGAATATTCCACCCGCGAGATACAGCGCGACCTCAGTGATGTCAGCCGTAAAGTGAATCAATTGGTCGAACGTTCACTTGGTATTTATTCTCAGCCAGAGTTCAAGGATCCCTTCGCATCCTCAGTCATGAATGAACATATCTCCACACAGTTGAATGCTTCTCGACAGTCAATTGGTGGCAGCATCGCTCCCAATCAACCTGCTCCGTCCGATGACATCACTCAAATCTCACATCGGCTCAATACGCTGACCACATCTGTCGGTCAACTGCTGGCACTTCAAACCCAGCAGCATGTGCAGAATACGAATATTGGCGTGCCAAACCACCATATGCTCAGTTCAAGTCATCAGCTCGCTGATTTGGCCCCTAGCCAGTTGGCCACACCCCACATGCCGTCCAATGCATCCATGTTAAGTCATGGGTTACCAAATCGTCCTGATCTTAGGCCTTCACCTCGTCTTCCCAATCCACCGATGCGTACCTGGTCTGCCGGAACTCTCGATCTTCCAATGCGCCCTTCCGACGCTGGTCTTAATCGCCATGAAACCCTTCTCCGAGACAAACGGCGATCCGTCAGTGGAGTGCAGCGCCGTGATTCGACTGGGGTATGTGCATGCATTGCCCAGGTTCTAATGAGACTGACATCTCCGACAGATTCTAGATCAGCAGACTGACAACTGGGCTGGTAGTTCTCGAGAATCTGGCCCGATGGTGTCAAAATGGGAGCAATTGTCTCTTGCTCCGGACCTCCTCCGGTCCCTCGGGAAATTTGGGTCAGTAGGTTTACAATGTAAGATGGTTGCTGCGTGTCTGACATGCTTTGAATAGCGTGGGTCCGCCGAATAAAATCCAGCAGCGAGCGCTGCCGTTCCTTCTTCGTGGCGCCGACATTATCGCCCAAGCCCCACCTACTCAGGAGCGTATTGCAGCCTATGTGATACCGGCCATACAAATTGCCGTAACAAATACTGTAGGCCGACCCCCGAATCGAGGACCGATTGTAATCATGATCTCTACAACGGTTGATCAAGCAACACAGGCTCAACGTATGATCCGTGATTTAGGTGGCCCTATTGGTATTAGGTCCGCTTTAGGTGTTGGCGCAACTTCCGCCAGTAGCGACCTCGGCCAGGAGTTACGTCTACTCCAGCAAAACATGCCTCACATCATATGCGGAACCCCCCAGAAACTCCACGCGCTTTTTACTTCACCCGGAGGCCTCGTTGGTTCGGAAGTGCGTTTCCTTGTTCTCGACGAGGTCGACCAATTGATCGCTCGGAATCTTCACGAGTTCGTCTTCAACATTGTGAAGCTCCTTCCGCCGCCACGCTCTCGGCCTCTCAGTTCTGGCACACCTAGTGGCACGCCTAGTACCATTTCTCAAGCTTCATTTTCTTCTTTCGAAACTTCTGGGACGCCTCCCCCCGTGGGATCTCCTTTCCAGAACCAGGGTCGCAGATTTTCTAGCGTTACTCCCTCTCCCGCCCCAAACGATGCAAATAGTGCATTGCAATCCACCGAACGTCAGACGGCCCTCTTTTCTAACACTGTACCACAAGATGTCCTCAACCTGGCATCCGCTATCCAACTACGCGAACCAGTCCGCGTTCTCGTCCGTCGTGACGGTAACGTCACTCATGCTGACACCAACCAGGGATCTCGTGGGCTCCGTCAGTTTTACCTCTACTTGGCCTTTACGGCTGGTGGACGCTCTGACCCTTTGGCTACTGCGCCTGGCGGGGGCTTGGGGATCATTGGATCCGGGCGAGGTGCATCGAGTGCTGAAAGTGCCCAAGCTCGGGAATGGAAACTCGATGCGCTCGCTGATCTGTTCGATGATGTCGAAGTCACCCAGGCCGTTGTCCATGTCGGAGGGATGACCTCTCTAGATTCTGTGGTCTACAAGTTAGCCAGCAGAGGTATAGAAGCTGTTCCACTCGTGAGTTAATAGTGTAATACTCTTTTCACACTCGACTTATATGAATGTGTCTAGCACGGAGACATGAACACGGGAACCAAGTTAGCTGCCCTGAATAAGTTTAGGGGTTCCACTTCGGTCATTATGAGGCAGCCAGTAACAAAGGTTCTTGTTGTTTACGACGTTCAAGTCAAGACTCCAGAGGTTTCCCATATTCCGCTTATTATTAATTACGGTACGTTGTTGATACTTGAGAGAGAACTTAACTTACATATCCCAAGATCTACCCAAGGCTGTTGAAGAATATGCGCATCGGTACGTCGAAAGTGCTACTCGACAGTAACTATTGCTCAACTTTTGTTTGTTCTTGATTTTCAAAGTGTCGCACCCGCTATTGCATCTAGCTACTCACGCGCAGGTGTCATAGTCAATTTTGTAACTGCTACTGGTGGCGATGTTGAAATGTTACGCTCAATAGAGTGTTTTTACAAGTTAGTCTTCGATCCTTCAGTATTCCAGTAGATCGCTTATGGAATTCCCCATCTAGGATCAAATGCGTGAGTTCTTGTTGCGCCCTTTCTCCTTCATAAACTTAAATGCCTTTTTTCTATAGCCCGAAGTACCTGCGAGCCTCCGTGACATTGTTTAAATGATGATTGACCGTGTTCTTGTATCCCTATTGCACATTCGCTCTCAGTATTTCTCCGCTTGGTTCCTACTATATTGCCCTACGCATTCCACTGTTCTATACCCTTATACTGCACCTCTTATCTACAATTGTCTCGTTAACGTTACTAGGTAGTTTCCAGTTTCTCACACACTGTATAGCAGGTTCTTATCCGTACTCAAAGTGGATGGTCATTTCCATCTGTTGCCATTTGAATAATGAACAGTTTCAATGTACCATCTTCACTGCAACTGGCGAGTTGCTTCATAGAAGTGTGATCAGACGGGCGCCAGGCAAGCTGATGAATATGATCGACATGCGCAATTCTGCATAAGATGACAGACACTAAGTCGTATGTCTCTACTGAGTTTTCAAGGCGCACCTTGAATCGAGCGTGAGCTCTAGCTGCCAAGTTGGCGATGCTGCTGTGTTGGAATAAATGAGAATTTCCCCAGACTCCAACCCGACAGCAAGTTTTCGCCTGCATGTATGTACCGTCAAATATTTGCATTATGAAATATAAGCCATGTCCTACCGATTATATAAATCCTTAGGTTCAAAGGCCACAGCCGTAGCCGCTGCATTGGCTTTGATGATGGTCACCGCTATCCATTTGCTCACGTCCGCCGTATCCTTTGGGTGCCAAATCTTGACCTACGTGGTACGTCAAGATGTGATACACAAATAACTGTAGAATACTACATACCGTTTTGTCACGCGAAGCTGTTGCAAAGGTATCGCTTTCCGGCGCCCACGCACAATCCCAGATTATTCGACCATGAGACTTGTCTGCAGCGACAGGGCAGTACCCTGTCCCGGTCCATCTGAGAACCAATTTGTTTCTGTAATGTATCAAAGCTCACCAAAACTTTCATGACGCTCATATAGTTTCCATGAGCGGTCTCGTGATACAGTCAAAATGAATCGGTCATTTGGACTGAATGCTATCCGGGTAACGGTTAAGGAATGGCCCTCTAATGGTTTACCCACGAGTTGCCATTTTACCGTATCGTAGACACGAACGATAGCGTGCTCTATAGTAGTCGCTTTGCATGCGGTTGCAATAAGTTGCCCTGATTTCGAGACGGCCAAACTCGCAGACTAACAAGGTAACTTAGTTCATAGGGATCATGACATGTTCAAGAAACCTGACCTCGTAACCATGCCCGAAGATTTTTTCCGTTTCCGGCCAGAGTGTTATAGAGGCCAGCTCACCCTCAAATGGACGTCTTCCGGAAGGAACTGAGTTGGTCGAGGTGGATTGTTGCGAGTTCACTGAACTATCATCAATAAATATTTTATCGAGTGTGATCAAGTCACCTGTACATATGGCTTTGTTGGACAAACCAAGGGGCGGAACACTGGCAGCAAGTGGCCTTGCATACTGGCGGCAAAACCATCAGACATTGTCAACGGGTGAGATAAGAATCAGACCTTGTCAGACGTAAATTTTGCGACGCCCAAGCTTTCGACAACGTTGACGAAACCAACCGGGGCTTCAAACACACGTGTTACCTTTTCATCCGCAATACTGACAAACCTCAGCGCATCCAGAAATGCCACACCAAGAAGATCATAGCCATGAACTTGTGGACGACTCAGCTCATGCCACAATGGGCTAATGCTACCGCCTATTGATATCCCTCCGTGAATTCGTGTAGTTTGATCAAGACTAAACCATTGATTAATTTGGGCATGAGGGAACCACGGACGACTGACCCTGCAGAAATGATGTACTCTCCATTCGGACTCCAATCGAGACTCCTGACTGGCCCATTATGTCCACCGATTGCCCCTACCTCGGTCCAACTATTGTTCTCATTACAACGCCATCGTCTCCAGCCGCCGCCCCACCCCCATGCTAATACTTCGGCTCCGCCTCGAGCCCATAAACCACCGATGAAACCGCCCAATCTCTGTCCCCCGATATCGCCAAATCTTTGTCGGTTAACCCAAAGTGACGCTGATCCTGACGCCAGCATGGCGGAAGGAGACCACAATATGACGGATGAGTCTGCAGAAGTCGAAAGAAGACTCGGACCCCCTTCTAATGCTGTAGTAGGTTGCCATGAAACAGATGTAATCCCTGCTTCATGACCGACGAGTAGAGCGTCGAATGTGACAGAGAACTGCAACAAACTTCGAATGGCAGCTAAGTATGGCATCAGAAAATGGTGTTTAAACTTACCTCCCAGCTGACTTAACCGTTAGTATATGTCGTTTGAGAGATATCTGCATTCCGCCACATGAGGCATCATCTGCTAAATCTCCAAGGCTAGCTTCAAAAGCGTCGAGAAGGTCATCATTTGATGTATATTCGTCTTTTATGAATGTCTCGACATTCCAAAGGCGAATGGTTGCGTCCTGAGATCCAGAAGCCAAAATGAGGGGATCCCCTGCAAATACCGGAGCCCGGAACACGAGACTCCGGACCCAGTCCTCATGGCCTGATAACACCGCCGAGTTTACAAACTAAGGAAGGTGATTTTTCTTTCCAGAGGGACGAAGTGGATGACGAACCATGTCTTCGGAACGGGTCCATATCTGAATATTTCTGTCTGTCCCGGCCATAGCGAGAATAAGAGCTGAAATATAAATGCTTGTAGAAAAAGACCATCTGTGGGCATCGAAATGCATATACCTGTGGACTGGGGAAGACTTGCAAGCGCTAGAGACAATGCAAATTTTCCTTTCATCATAATCACCTGGGTTTCCTTCAACTGGTCTGGGTAACATAATTCTTCATCTAGTGCTTTGTCGCCGTGTTTCGTGTCCACACTTTCGACAAAATCCCAGATCTTAACAGAGCCATCCGAGGACCCAGTAGCCAAGCACTGCCCTTGAAAACCCAGCGAATAGATAGCCTTGGTATGAGCCTGCACTCTGGTGGTAGACTTCCACTACCAAAGTTTACCTCGTTAGACATGTTCGCAAAGTAAACGAAGCAAGCCGTATACCTGGCCCATAATGTTGCGCCAACACCTCAACGATCCTTTGTCATCTGCACTGATAAACACTTCATCACGTATGAAACGAATGCAAGTCACAAGGCCTTCGTGTCCGGGCAACGTCTCCAACACTCCTCGGTCGTACTCATCCTACGTTCGGACATCTTAGTACATACAGCCCAATCAATCATATTGAATTTGACGCACGACAGTATCCCATATAGAAATTGACTTAGACGACCCGAAAGCAACAAGAGATGAGAATGAAGCGTCTGCTACTTGAGTGTGTCGATTCGCGGATGTTGAAACATAGGCAACGGAAACCCGGGCTACTGTCATGAGATGACGTCGAGCTGGTTCTGATATCTAGGACTAATGAACTATGGGTGTTCCGTCAAGTCTGAAATGAGCTCGAATGGCGGAGTTCAAGCCGAAAAGTCGGAAACCTGAGATGAGCATTCTCGGCATTGGCGTTGATCTCGTTCATTCACCTCGGATTGCCTCTCTGTTGAATCGCAGGGGACCAAGACGACTGGCATCTCGGATTCTCAGTTTAGAGGAATTTTCTCACTGGGAGGCGCTACCGACATCGGATCGAGTCCGCTACCTTGCCGTACGGTGAGGAAAATATGACAATCCTACTTTTTTGCTAGTCTGAACACTTACGTCCAGTTGGGCAGTAAAGGAAGCTGCATACAAGGCTGTGTATCCTGTTGTTGTACCTACTTGGAAGGAGCTGAGTTACCGAAGACTTGGGGAAGGTTATAAAGTTAAACCAGAGTTGGTTTACACACCCGTTCATTCGGAGGAGGGCAAGAAAGTTGGCAGGATGCATGTCTCCGTTAGTCACGACGGAGAATATGTTTTTACAACTGTGCTGGTCGAGGATCCTTTATGAGCAAGACAAGGTGGTACCTACTTTACTCAGTTGCACATTTGCCCAGGCTGTCCGCAAAGATTACGCCCCATCAGATACTTTACAAACAAACTCGAAAACCCGGGAGAAACATGCAATTCTGGTTTATGGCTGTCGAGGCCACCAGTCTGGCCACCAATGCGACACCCGCCAGTCGATCTTCTGGCCCTCTTCGTTCTCAGCTTCAAAATTCAAGCTTAGAAGACCCCTCTGAGATCCCTCTGTATGTTCCAGCCGCAAAAGCGCTAAGCCGACACCTTGACTTGAGCTTAAGAGCTTGCCAGTTCCACGTGGACGGGGCGTTGGTCGATTGTCCTCTGGCGTGCGCAAAATCGACGCCTGGATGTCTACGTTCGAAGGAAATGGTGGCGCGTTCTGGTCTGGACATACGATTTCTGGAGGCCTGCAACCGATTTAGAATCTTCGGATGAACACATATAAAGACATACATTTTGTCCGGTTTATGGATTACTACGGGGAGAATCCGTTTCCTGACAACTCCGGTATGATATGTCCGCACAGTCAACTCCTGACCGATATAGCATCCTTTTCTGAAGTCCACTTAACAATCAAAAACACGTCAGCGGCGGATCCGATGTCTCAACGAAACTAATGCTAACATCCGCCCATGACGTCCAGGTTCGAGTCCATCGGGAAAGCTTGCATTGGGGTAATATCGGTGATACCTTCTGGCACACCATGCAAAATCCGGTGCAAAAGGTAGGCGTTAGTAGATAATCTATTGTGGGTGGAAACCTCCTGTGCTATTCGAGGACATGAGATCCCCAAGAAAGAAACGTGAGCCAGTTACTGACGAAGATCTCCCTTCCTGACAAGCAACCGCCGGCCCATTCCTACGGCTCGCCTATCCTGTATCACGTTATCTTGTGTTCCCCAGGGCCATTCCTTTGTATCATCCCATACAGGCTCTATGGCTCCGCTGCGTGCCCAATTCCAGCTCCTTGGCGTCTCCCAAGCTTGTTCCTGCTCGGAACCCCAGGCAGCCCAGACATCATATTCTTCAGAAACATCTCTTATCTTCACCTTCGATCTTAACACGTACCGCAAAAGGGTAGAGAGCAGTGGGGCTTCCGCAGACGACCGCGAGTCGTACTCTAGTAGGTAACCAGGTTGGCCCTTTAAGTCCGTATGTGTGTAAATAAACACATCGTGAATGACTCTACCCTGAAAACCAAGGGCCGGGACTAATCACAATGGAATGAATGGTGTAATCAAGGGGCTGGCTTACCTGGGCATGTAAGAATGCTGAAAAAAAAGGTGTTGCCGGCTCGCGCACGGTTGAAGCGAGGATGCCATTTAGAAAGGCTGACGCTTGCGGCCCAATAACAGATAATATAGATCTTTGCGGAACTGGAGCGACCGTAGGTACCGCTTGGATGAGTGTGCGGAGCATCATGAGACTCAGCCAGGCCCAGGCTAGCTCGCGCCTTTACCTCATGGAAACCCACTATACCAGCCAACCGTTAACATCACAGTTCCTACACTCTGCATCAATTGAAAAACTGGATAAGTCTCATTTTATTACTTCGTACATCCGCGCGCAAAGTGTACACGTAGGAGCCTACACGGTTGAAGGACAAACCCTCACACCGTGGGGGCAGACCGACAACAACGAACCACCCAACACCCCAGAGGAAGCTCATGGATTCGACACGCCTGTACTGAAACCACGCGTATCGAACCCTCAAAAATCGCTTGCCATTGAATTCATCCCGCCTGACCCTAAACAACATGAAGAAATACGACAACCGCCGAAATGTCTAAAGATCAAGGCTGCGTCCGGACGCCCGGACAAGAAAACAATAGACAAGACGATACAAATGGCCAAAAACGCTACAGAATCTTCAAAGCAGACCACGCCAACTTTTGACCCACATGGAAAACGTTCTTCAAGAAAGCATATGACTATTGTGGATCACGACAGGGGGCGGGTGGCTCGTAAATTCAATCCGCAAATCTCGTGGTGCCACAGTTTTTTAAGATTCTCGTTTTTTTAGGACTCGCTGAGAGGCGCGACCGAAAACGTGCCAAGCGTGCCATTATAAAGTCGACGGATCTCCCAAAAAATGACCGTGAAGATGGCAGTGTTACCTGCGAAGGTAAGAAAGCCAAGGTGAACCAAGAAAAGAAACCAAAAATTCCAGCGGCATTTGCTCTTATGCATGGTTTCTCTGCTGCAAACATTGGAAAGAATAGGCTGACGGTTCGTCTGTTGAGCGCTTGGCCAGCAGATTAATCATTTTCTTACAATATGGGTCAGTTGGCAACGCCAGGCGTGTTTAATAAAGGGAAAGCATCGGCAAAGACACGGGTCGTGGATATTGAAAAAAAGAAAGGTATACCTCGATTCTTTTGTTATATAATGTTATTCGAAAAACCATGTCAATATAGGTCGCCATAATGTAAGCTTTTCCGAACGTGCTTTTCTCAGTAAGGCCCATACCAAACCATCGAAAAGAAAACGCCAATTTACAAACAGCTCATCGTCTGTGTCTGGATCTGGCTCTGAATACCTTCCTGCTGCGGCTACCGTCGATACCAACAGGACATTTCCCAAGAATGAGAAGTCGGCGAATACAATCAATGCAAGGACAAAAACACGCGCCTTGCCTGCTTCCCAGCAATCCAAGTGTATCGCCGAATCTGATATTTGGGATATTGAACTAGAGGGCCCAGGTCGTACAGAATTGGCTAAATCTGTAAACATAGAAACGATTGAGGACGGGACGGCGATCACTAGTACGTGTGGCATTCAAAATGCTGCCCCCGACGTAGTCGTGATGCCTCCGGCGAACGCTGGCACCCTTCGAAGCGTGGTCTCAACCTCTGACGCGGACAGAGAACAAGCTGACATCTCTGCCAAAACATGTAGCACAAGAAGCACCGATGTTCATTCTAGCCCTTCTCTTGGTCCCTCACAATCTGCTTCTCAAACTGTCCGACGCGGTACTCTAGGTGCAAGCCTACCAGCTGTTACAAGTTTTTCCAAGTACTTTCCTCCGCTCACTATGGAACCGCTTAGCTCTTCTACGTGCAAGCATAACAATCTTATTTCTCCGGAAGACTCCACTGCTGCATTGGACGTTATTCAACAACATCCCAATACTGTCGACAGGCGACCAGATAGCCTTGAATCAGTACCGGTGAATTCTTCAGACATTTGTTGCTGCAGTGAATACCACGGCCAAACCGCGGCATTTATGGATCGTTCCTATAATCTGGAGGGCTGCCTACATGTCGTGCCTTCACCCAATTCCCTCCAACGTGCGGTGGAGGAATATGAAGCTGAAGACCACATTTTCAACACTTTTCTTAACAATGAACGACTAGATCCGCGACTTCAATTTAGCAACAATTATGAATCTACTTTCCAAGGCAATTGTGATAACGACTTTGTTCTCGAACCAGATCAAGAAATAATCAAGAAATGGTGTTCAGATTATCAGGAAGCTTCTGAATATATCGACGGCGACACTCTTCCGAGCCGTGGTGGTAAACTAGAATGGACTGGTTTCGGTGCATACTCCCACACGGACATGGTACAAGACGATGATGTGCTCTACGGGAGCGTGGATTATGCTACAATGGGAGAACAGCCGGTGCAACCAGTGGCCCAAGATTACGATGAAATTGAATATCTAGGGGAGGACGAGCTCGTGACCTACGAGGAAAACCGAAGCATTCAACGATATCATGAATCATCCGACTACGAAGAGTTGGATGGCTTCTGTCGCACGGACTTGGCTATACAGCTTGAGACCAGGCCGAAAACTGATCCTTCCCCATCTACTTCAACAAGCGACGACGCGTCCGATCATGAAGCTAAGGGGTCTTTGCTTCAACAATTTACTCAGGGTCGAACAATACTAGGGCTACATTACGACGCTCGCTACCCGA
>QLPE01000269.1:9452-111442 GCA_003314125.1 Hygrophorus russula | reverse complement strand
ATCCCAGTCGAAAACATAAATTTCGAACCATAGATATTATAGAATACCAACCGAGCAATATTTTTTCGAGCACGCATTCCGTTCCTGGCTCCACCAGAAGGATCCTCCGGGTTCTCTGTGACGAGGTCCATCTTGGACATGATATTAACCCAGGGGATTTCGAGGTTGACCATTGCAGACATAGCTGACAGGACGCCACTGAATGCAGAGAGCCTAAGATGTCGAGAATACACCCCAGTAATACGGCATAACGTCACCTGAAGAACTTGTATCTGTCCTCCATGAACTGCGACTCAAGGAGGTATACTGCGCTCATGCGTATTCCCATCCTCGTTAAGTTTTGCACTAGAGTCGGAAGGAAGGGGTGATGTGTGTACAGTTCAATTTGACCTGGTAATTATCTGTCGTAATAAATGACAACATAGACAAGAAACAGCGCACCAGGGCAATCGAAAATAAGGTAGTCATCTTCGAATCCGCCGAGTTCCTCCTCGAGCCAATCCATGTTTTGCAGCAAATATCTATCCGAGGTCATCACTCACTAACCACATAAAAAGGAAAAGACCGCACTCACTCACTCAAAACAATACACCAGCCCCCCATTCGGGCCGTAGCCCAGCTCCTCCATCACATCTTCCAAACTTACCAGATCCTTAATATCGATAGTAGGTTCATATTCAAACGACGTGCTCGATGCTGCTGGGTCTAGATTCACCAAATGGCCCGTACGCTTCGAGGTTCGCAGGTGTGTGAGGAACGAAGTCGTGAATGTCGACTTTCCAGCACCAGCTGGGCCAGTTACGAGGACAGCGTAGCGCATTTTAACACAGAATTTAGAGCTCCGATGGCATCGAATAAATAATTATATTTTTAATTAATTAATTCAATAATGTCCCGTCCTCCGCTGGATCCAGAGAAAACTGCGTGTAAGTGACTCGACAGATTCGAATATTTACTGAAGTACAGAGGTATCTGCCGTAGCTGGCATTGCCGTAGACCCGCGTACGCTCGAACGCGTCATTCCAGAATCGAAACGACCAGATGGATCGTACGTTTTACCCCGCTTTTACAGCGGACGTCGTCGTGTTGAAGTTAATTATTACCAGCGTCCGCAAACAAATAAAAATACGCCCTGGCTTCACGCCTCAAGAGGATGTTCGTCGTTTTCGGGGAACTAAACAAACTCAGATGGATGCTACTGCCCTTCCAAAGGGCCACATCATTGGTTGGGCACCTCCCCTCTCTTCTTCCTTGTCTTCGAATGCAACCGGTAGCGGTGGTGCAAAGTTGAGCAAGAGCGCCAAAAAAAATGCAAAGAGGAGAGATAAGAAGGATAGCGCAAAGGAAATCGTTCGGGATAATTGGGAGGATGAGGGGGATGGGGACACCGGGGCGTCAGTAGCTGGAGATAAGGAGAAGGGTGCTGGCGAAAGAATCGACAGGGCTTCCGGAGGTGGGCACACGCCCAATCAACCAAATTGGGCTGTCGCTGTTAAGGACGACGGTGAGAAAGGGAAACTTAAGGGAGAGGCCCCGGTCGCTACGGTGTACGATTCTGCAGATGTTGGCGACAAACTTGCGGAAGCGGTCGAGAAGCTCGAGGTACGGTAAACACCAAACAGTTAGTAGATTATAATGTGTATGCGATAGATGTATGTGTTACATGGTATATATTGTATTATCTATTGCCACGCGAAGTTGCGTCCATGACGGACAAGGCCGCTCTGAGGCTATAGGAATTCATGCTGCTCTGTTGCGCTCGTCCGAGTCAGAACACCAGTAGTGGGTGGTGGTTTCGGGCGTAACTCCATGGTCAAGATTATTACCACGAGAAAGGCAGTGAGGGTCACTGTACATAAAACATCAGACAGGACAATAGAGATTAATGAAGAGACTCACCAACTGATTTTCGCATATTGTCCCATTTGATTTCTTCGACGTCTGTACGGAGGTCACTCAGGCTCACGATTGATTTGTTCAGCAATGACTAGAATTCCAGACCATTCCTTGATAGTCATATCTGGGGCAAAATTGAACAACTCACCTCAATCAATATGTCCTGTTGTTTAAAATCACTCTTAGCCTCATTCTTCCGGCTGTCAAGTTCCATCTGTATTCTGGATCATACTGAACATACAGGACTCGAACAAAAAGATGAGCAAAAACGTACTCGTGTTTGAGCGTCCCCAGGTCTTCCTTCATCTTCACATCCAATCTATCAACCTCCCTCCGGAGGGCTGCTGTTGCTGTGCGTATAGTAGCAGATTCATTACGCGTGCTCATGGACATCTCAGCTCGTAGTTCGGAGAGGGCGGCACGGAATAGGTAGGCTTGCTTTCGTCAGGGGTTAGCGCGCTAATCCATGTTCAAACAATAGTGTAACCACATTGTCAAGATCCTTAACTGCCAAACCCTCGCGTCTGACCCTCCCTACACGATCCACGAGCAGCGCTCTCGTGGCACGCATGAGACTCCGTGCAGTTGGCGTCGGGAAGGTCTTCTCCAAGGCTGAGAAGAACTGATGGGTATGGAATGGTGGGTGTGGATATGAAGAAGGCGGGGACGTATGTTCGGTAGTCGAGTGAGAAATGGTAGCTTGAGTGTTTGAGCTAGGGGTGATATTGCCTGTCAGTGGGTCCTTTGGGTGCGCCAAGGATATAGAGCTAGATGACTCGTCACTGATTGTTGTATGAGCATCACGACAAGGGATTCGCGCAGTTTTAGCGTAAAGACGGTTTGATACTGAACGACGGAGAAACATAAGTGGCGTTGAGTCGTACAAGCCAATACCGTCTGATTTCATTCTCACGCTACGCTACAGTTGCCAAACCGATATCGAGCGAACGCGGGTCAGGGCCACACGATAGTTGCAAGCCTATACGAGAAGCTGACTGCTCGCTATAGATGTTTGGTAGCGGCTTGCCCATCCTGGTCGATCAAGTCAGCTTTCTGTATAGCCCAAAGCAGAACATATCTCCACAAACCTGCAAAAGTCGCAGGTACAAGGCTTGGAGCCCGTGCCGTGATGATCGCAACCATACGCCATATCGCCATCCGTCCCACAGCAAGTCCACCTAAATCACTGAAGCCAATACTTATGAAACTTCTCTTCGTTCCTGTCGAGTTCGGTCTCAAATTTGTGGTGGTAACTCTTCAACGGAACAATGTCCCCATCCTGTGCCTTCCTTCTGATATGGCCAAATGATAAGCTCTAGTCGCCCTTCGTGACTATGTCCATCAAGGAACTTTCTGCGCTTGTCATACCAATTTCTGGCTTTGGCGCAGTGGGATGGCCAGTCTACACGTTGACAGATGGCTCCTTAATGGTTGAAGATGTATATCATGATCACAGAGATCAGGATTAGATGGCTATCGCAGTAGAAACGCTCTTTGCATCTTTATCTGTCTTTTGCAGACAGAACAGATATGATCTGCAGTACTAGTGTTGTAAATCGATATAAGAACTACAAACTTACGCTTAGCTGCTGCACGTGTAGGCATGCCTCCACAACTTCGCTTGAACGCAGTCGCATTTATTTCTTCACAAAATCACCCTATTCTCATTCGCAACTTTTCTAAACAAGATGAGCTCAAATATCATTACATTGCGCACACAAGCCTTGATGTTATTGAAGAACGTGGTTGGTCTTGGACTTGCAACTCTCCATTCGCTTGTGCTTACTTGCCCGCTAGTGAATTCTGGACGCAAACAAACAGAGTGCTATCTAGGCCTTCTTTACGCCATGGAAGACGTCGCTGTATATGGATACATAACGCCTTTAAAAGTCAAGATTGTGTTGGCTTTGGCATTGTCTGATTCAGTGGTTCGGGATGCTGAGGTTATCATGGTGCGTGTTCATTTTTTCGTGTTGCTTGTTTTTTTTTTTTCATCCCCGATCCAACAGATATTCAAAGCCTTCCACATGGCATTTTATTCGGCCATCTCGAACCCATTCTTGAAACTAGATGTATCATCCGACACCGCGAGTGATCATTCACCTTTCCTTCTCGTCGGTGGAGCGAAGTGGAAAGAGTTTAGGCAACGCGTCGACGATGTCAACAGAGCGGTTGGCACCGCCATGTCAAGTTCCGTCAACTGAAATCTGGCTAGTGAGATTCATGGCCCGACGTGTTGTCAAATGAGCAGGTTCCCTTCCTTGTCGCAGACCACAGGCTTATGGCCAATCTACGGCCTGCGATTTGGTGTTTTCGTCTTCATCAACGAATTAACACGAACCAAGAGTAAATATACGTTACCATTGACTCAGTTGTTTTAAAACCACCACATCTGAGACAGATACGGGGTAAACATTAATATTTGTTAGATGCACGCCCGAATTATACAGTTGTTTTGACAATCAATTCTCGCCTATATACCCGTCATAGCTCGTCTCAAATCCCCTAGACCTTGACCTTTTATGGCTATCATCACTCTAACAAGATCCTCGTCAGTAGTAGCAACATAGCCCAATGTCGTGCTTGCCCGCCCCAGCGGGTGAGATAATCCATACTGACCGCTTCATTTTCCTCATTTTCAGATGGCTTGTTGCCCGGACGATTTGGTAAATGCCTGGCCCTTTATGCTTTCCAGTTGCAGCAAATCGATCATGGTGTTGAAGAGTTCGGTAGAAAACCGTAACAGAGCCAAAGGACTTGTAATCTGGCATTCTACGAGAAGGGATATTGCCGATGTGCGTAATGTCGCAGGCACTTCAGATGACCCGACCATAATGAAAAGCGGGGGTACAATTATATCCACTCGATGAAAGAGACTAGTATCAGAGCAGGGAAGACGAGATACAAAGAAACCATAAATGCTCAAGGCACCTCCACATTTTCGTATGATCTGACCCAAAGTCTCCCCGATACGGATTCTCTTGTCCACTTCGTTCTGCGTCAAGTTCCCGCTATTGATCTAGACGCTGCGAGTACATGTTGACGAGTCCCTTCAGCACGTCTTTGCCAAATGAGTCGACCATGGCAGCAAGACCTTGTACAGCATTCAGAAATATGTATGAATCGTCATCTTGAATGGACTGTAGAAATATGGAAAGGCTCGCAGGAATGAGCGCCTCATCGACATGTGCGTCAGTACTAGACCTAGGCGAAACAAGTTGTCGAAGAAGTAAAAGGCCGTGGGCACGAACGGGGAGGATGGGGTCCTGCAAGAGTTTGAGAGCTTTTTGGTACATTTCCTGAAGGTCTTCTCCTGCCTTCTTCGAACAGGACCTTTGTGGGAGAGAAGTTGACGCCAAATGAGCTGTCATCACCATTCTAGCCTCTCGAGCCAGTGGACGAACCGGATGAGAGATCTCATTTGCCAAGGGTTCCAACAAGGAGGAGATATCGTTGGGGACAGGTGCCGTGTTGGCCGAAAGGTCTGGATTGGCTACATGGCCGGACTTGTGAGAAAATGTAGTGAAAAAGCAAAAGAAGCCTGAATACCTTCGAGTATTGATAACAGAAGGTTAATCGCGGTACTTGTGATCTCGTTATTGCTTGCGCTCCCCGCCGTGTCAGAATCCTCGTCATCGCTATCAAGCCCATCAGATGGTTGATCCTCTTTAGGTACAATTCGCAAGTTCTCTATCCGTAAATTATCTCAGCTTTATGATCCTGACCGTCAGATGGGGTGGCTACTGCAGATTGAAGTACATGTTTCACGAATGAGAGCAAATGATCCGACTCACTGAGAATATTCGATGGGGTATTGGCTTCGGAGAGTTGAGCCTGCATCTGTATGATGAGCTGTAGATATAAGAGTGACCTTGTGACAAAAAATTAATTATAGTCCACCTCCGGAATATACAAAAGCTCACCGCCTAGGATCTTCTCCTGTAGACTTAACCTCCCCATATTTTTCTAGTAACTTCACAAACAGTTCGGGTGATATGTCCGCGCGGTCCATTGATTTTTTTTTGACAAACGAACAAAGACTGGATCTGGACGGAGACCCAACACATTCAAATCGACATCTCGTTCTACAGTATCCTCCGCTCGATGCAAATTCCCGGGCGTGAGGAGTGACAGGGACGGGAGCTGGTGAGAACTGTAGGTCATTTGTCAAAGAAAGCTTAATAGTACACCTTGATACTCCCCATTCTACCCTCTTGGGATTTCGTTCTAGGGTCAATCTCCCATTCACCTCGCTAGCCACTATCCGCCACAAAATTTGGATTCCTTCACTAATGATTCTTCCCCAAGTCGCCAAAAAGACATCTAAGAGATTCCGTCAAGCCAGGGTCCGACGTCTTCACATGTTCCAAATGGAACAATAGTGTATACAAAGCGGAAACGATCGGGGACAGCAATGACGATATGATGACAGGTGGTGGATCTGTATTGGTTAATAAAGCCATCAAGATAGAAAGCGCCGTGACAGGAGCTAAGGGTGCATTGGGTGGGGACCCTGAGCTATCCCGGCCTCTAAAAGGCATCGCATGGAGGAATGGACCATGCAAGATAGGGAAAAGAATGGTCGATACGACCGTCTGATGATGGAAGTTGACATCACTCGTCAACATACGAGATAATGCAATGGCTGCAGCTCGTCTATGAGCCGGAGGCACAGGTTAAGAAAGTAGCATCAAGATCCGAGGGACCACGACCTGAAAGTAGTCCTAAATTCGAGCCGGAGAAAAAAACCATGGGAAGCATCAAAAACCCACGCCTGGTTTCATTCTTTCCGGCACTGCACTCAATATCCGGGCAATATGTTCGAGCTTTTCCAAGGGTGCATTAAGTCCGTCTTCCTAGAAAATTGCTGTGCAAAGGCCGTATATACCATCAGGTCGCAGGCGTTGCTTGCTGAGAAGGGAAGCACGCGATCGATGAACATGAGGTGGAGGATATGGGGAGCCAGTCAAAATAGCCAGTGTGGAAATAGCACGAGACGATGGCATGCTTTTCCACAGGTTGCAATTAGAATAATAAGTGCACGTACATGGCTAATGAGCGCATTACTAATGGTCGCATAAAATCGAACGTAGGTGTGTCTGTGGCAAGGACCCTCGTTCGCCATCCGGAAATAATAGGGCCATGAATCGGGACACAAGTCTCAACAAAAGCTGAAAGTCATCAGGAGCAGAGGTAAGATCAATGAGATTTGATACAGAGGGCATTGGTGACATGGTCTTGTTTGGCCAAGACGACACACGGATAAGGAAAAGGTCCACACCCCATTTAAAAGCAATGGATATAAGGGTGCGGATTTCTGCCAGATCCCGTGTCCCGATGGATAGAGGGTCGTCCAAGTGGAGGGCTGGAAGACTAACACTAGGTGTCCGCTCTTGAGTTTCAGAATTAGCGAGAATATAAAGGGCCTCTTGAGCGGTTTTAAGTTCCACTTCATCTAATGAGTTTGACGCGTTGACATTTCCATAACGCCCTGAATGGATGTAATATTGAACAAGGAGAGATAACACAGGAGCCACATCGCCCTAAACCCTCTAGGCTTCAATGGCTATAGTCGTATCTGTGATATATCATGAGGTCAAAGCAACGGAGAGGGGTTTAAAACACCTACTTCTTATAAAAGGTCTCAGAGTCCGACGGAATAGTCTAAACATGTCGCAGTAAGTTACAGCTCTGCAATGAGAAAGTGCGAACCAACTTCGTTCCTACGAGCGCCTCTGATCTTTTGACCTTGTTGCTCCAGACTACGCCGGTAATGTCTATCCTCTGTAAGCCACAAAAGAGCGATATGGTATAACGATGGGCAAGTTCCGAGCTGAGAGATGACTCTAGCAGTACCTGGAGTCGGGAGTGTGAGAGGCCAAGCCGTAGGTGTTGTCACAAATGAGCCAAAACGCATATGTGCGATATGAGTTGGGAATTGATCTGACCCGTCGAAAATGTGTGTCGCGTCTACATAAGCGTCAGGGCTAGCGAATGCGGATTCAACATCATATGCTTGCAAAGTATGGTAGCTCCACGAGCTTCACTATCGTTTTTCAAAAATGTAAGTAGGTCATTCCGAACGAGTACGTCTAAATCCACGGTGACCTTAAAGGGTTTAGTCACAGAACATGTGAGAATTGGTGCGTACATACTTCATCGAGCAGAAGGACGTCCCAGGGAGCCATAAGTCCCATGCACAGTTGGACCCTACGCCGCTCTCCGTCAGAAATGGCATGCATGTGCCAGTCAAGATCGACATCTAAGATATCAAGGAGATGATCTCTTCGCTCTTTATGTCTATACCCGCCTACAGAATCCAGAAACACCGAAACAAGGATATCACCGCGAACAACAGGATTCATGGCCCTATATACTTGGGTCATAAATATCCAAGAATTGCAGAAGAGTGGCAAACCATTCGGTTCCCAAGAAGGTCACCCCTGTAGGGGAGTCCCTAAAAACGTCCCGATCCTTAACTCGCACATCGGCTCCCTCGCTGGTGACCAGCCTTTTTCCAGCAAGGACTTGTAACAAGGTAGACTTTCCAGCTGAAAAAGAAAGAAAGATTGCATCGCGCAAGATGACAAACCTAGAGGAAAAAATAAAGTTCTGACCTCCGTTTGCACCAATTATGATTGTACGTGATCCTTGTGGTAACTGTAGATCAATACCTTGAAGAGCAGTTGGCAACAAAGGATCGTGAGCGTATGTTAGTTTTGACACTGATATTGACATGGCCTAGCCCCTGGGACCAGACTCGGCATGATGCGGTGTTATAAGTGTGAGAAAATATTTTACGTGGTTCCACGGTTTCAAGTTGGTGGGTAATCCCTTCTGTCACTGTACTACCCACCATCGCCGCTGTTGTCGTCGACATCGTTCCTGACGTGCTGGCTATTGGTCGACAGGGTCCGAGCGTTATATTTTTCGTCTAACTCTACTTCACTCCCTTTCGTACCTTTTTTTTCGTCTTTTAATCATGCATCTGGATAATCTCCTTTGGCCTAGACAATCTGGTTGTATCTCTTGTCCCGACCCGCCTCCTTGCAACTGCAATACTGCTACTGAGCAGTGCTTCCAGATTAACAGGTTTTTCTTAGACTTGTTTAATCGGCGTCATAATCTGACTTGGTCTTCAGAGGGTGTAATACATGTAGCTCCTTCAAGTGCGTTCCTTTAGACAATGGTTCGTCGAACTCGGGATCCCATGGTGCTGGAAAAGGTGCATTAGCTGGTGGTATCGTTGGCGCGCTGCTGTTCGTCGTCGTGGCTTTCCTCGGATTTTTATGGTACCGTCGCCGACGAGCGCTAGTTTCCGAGGTAAAGCATGTCAAGGAGGATATTCCTGCGCCTGCATCTACCGTCCTAAATAGACCGGACCCCACCGAGAAACCCTCACCTTCTTCCACTGAACTCAGCACAGTGCGAGTCTATTCGAATTCGTCCAACACAACCATCGATCTTGACCCGGAGGCTCAGAATAATGCTGTGGCATCTCCGCCATATGTTTCCTCTCGAGTATCGGATCGCAGCAATCCATTCACAGACACTCAGTCTATTCAGACGACGGGAACTGACGGCACAAATGTCATTCCTATTGCTCTAGTGGCGCCACCCGGTTCTTCAATGGCGTCTTCTGCTCTTTCACAGTCTGGTGTCCCCTCAGCTGCCGCACCCATGCGACCTACCCGCTCCCCGGAATTGAACCTCGATCATGTCAATATTTCTCACGAGTCACTTCGTGCTGGGGCGGCATATACTTCTTCACAAAGATCGGGAGCTTCCGGCGCCTCCTCGAGAAACTCATACATGTCCAACGCGAGCTATTCGAGTGATTTCCTCAACGAGACAGCCATGATGATTACTCCCGCTGTCAGGCAGGTTTTAGGAGTTGTTAAGGCGGAGGTCATTCAGACCCCAGTGTCGCCAGGATCGAGTGGTTCACCCTCTCCTGGTGGATTGAAAGTACCCTCCAGGGCTACTCGACCCGTCGGTTCTTCTCCGTTGGCGACGGCATCATATGGTCCTGCTGATCTGGCCAAAGACGTTGATGAGGGGCAGGAAATTTCGGTGCATGGTGATCCTTTCGACGATCAGCATTCTCCCATGCCAGTCAGTGGTGCAGCTACCATCGCGCCTTCTCCCAACCCGAGTACCGTATTTAGCGCTTCAATCTCATCTCCCACAGAAAACTCCGAATGGGTTCCCGAGAGTCCAAACCAACCATGGAATCGATCGGGAGATGACAGCCGCCCATCGAGTATGAGCACTCAATCTGGATCTATCGTTGATATTGGTAGTGCCACACGCGTTAATGTTGGTCTAGGATCAGCATCCTCTCCACTGAGTGGGGGTGCTGCATTGCGGTCCCCGTATAGGACCACGATGGGGAGACTGGTCACTCCTCCATCGAGCGCCAATGTTGGAACTCTTGAAGAACAGCAGCAGCGGGCACTCGCCCATGCGCAGGCGCGGGCACAGGCACAAGGTCTAGATAAGAATCGGAGAGTGTCGAATTCATCTGTCTTGTCTGCTGCTTCAACACGGGCAGATTCGATTCTCGAATCGTTCCCCTTTGTTCCCCCATCACCTATTTCCGACAGGCCTATCAGGTCGCCACCGCACTCGCCGCTAGCCCAACAGGTCTTCAATGGTAGCTCAGCGACAAAAGAGGCTCCGCGAGTTGAATCTACAGAGCCCAATCCCAAACCCCCTTTCCCTACTCCTAGTCCTATTCCCCCTCCTCCCAATAGGAGTACGCTAGGTCTTTCCACTGGCTCTGATTTCTCGACCTTATCGTCCGGGCTGGGTTCATTTCCATTCCAAATTGACTCTGGTAACGGCAACGGTGGCAGTGTGAATGCTACTCCCTCCGCCTTTAAAGGGCGTCAGCGTGCGAGCTTGGACACACTGGCGCTTACGAGCGATTTATCGTCGTACCCTCTCGGATTTGACCGTGACACTACCTCTGGATTCAAGAAAAGCGCAGACTCCAGTTAATCTAGGACTCACGTGTACTATCCGTGACCACTAGGGTCGTGTACCACGCTTGTTACTGGTTTTGCTATCGTTTCTTTATTCTTCTTCGTGTACAGGTCGTCCATTGGACAATTTGAATTAGCTCATTTGACGTTATTTTTTTCTCTCATTCGTCCTCCAGGTTGCACCCTTGTTCTATTATACTCTTGTCGGTTTTTTCATATTGGCGATTCTGTTTTTGATACCTTTATTTATTACAGATATAAACTATGAATTCAAACACATTGTGAATTGAATCCGAAACTGAAAGTTAAACGAAATGCTTAGCTAATCATACTACTAACTGAGTACTGAGTTGTCAGTTGGCAGTCGCGTTATCTACAATGGAGAAGGAAATTCAGCGGCTCATAGAAATGGTAAGGCTTGATTGCCTGGACTTGAGTGACCCCATTTATCGTTCCCCCACATCATTAATATTGACAGGGTGCCACTGCCGCTCAGGCTCATGCAGCTCTAAAGCAATATAAAGATGTGATGCAAGCTGCAGAACGAATATTCGAAGGCCAATTTGATGATGTGCGGGATGAGACTCATGATATTCAGATGGACTACATCGACACAGACGATAGGGTCGATGTGAAAAGAACAGCACGATTGGCGGTGCGCTAACTCCCTTATTCCAAATACTTCTGTCCTGAGATCTTACGTAGACGCCTGACGGAGACGGGGACGATGGCAATGATGAAGACGAAGACGGTGCGTGACGCAAAACTTCATAACGTACCTTTGTTCAACTACCAGATAACCAGTCGACGACTACGTGGACTATGACTCTGATTATGAGACCAGAGCTGATCCCGACAGAATTGCGTCCAATGTAGATCCTTACTCAGGTACATTCCCCTATTCCACATTGTATGTAGTAATTGACGCAAGTTCAGGAATTTTCTTCTCGAAGGAACGCCGTGAGGAAGTAATTGAGGTGGAGGAAGACCCCGAAGTTACTTTTGTGCCTGAGGTGGACGAGCGGGTGAAACTCATGACCCAAGGTCAATGGATGAAAGGCTGTCCTGAGGGCGGAGAGCAAAGCTTCCTGTTCGGCCTCTACTCATTGCTTAGCCAGGGCGAATGTCTCTGCCCTCACGCGTGTGGGGCCTCAATAATTCGGAAGAAGAGCGATTTCTTTGCAATATATGTGAGTTTGTTCAGCTTCATGGCCGTTCACTGACCGTTGATCGTAGCATATAGTCCGACTTTTCTACCTATATTGAACAATTGCGGAAGATTGCCCACCTAACATGCCAGCGCTGTCATCTCGGGTTTTGTTTTGCTTGCGGTGAGCCTATCATCACAGGGGAGAAGGTCCAAAGGCCTGCAGCCGCCACAGATGATGACCCCTTGTTCCACTGTTCGAATTTACAAGGTGTTATTCTCGGCGTTGGACTATCGATGCTAGAGCATATGTTCTCTGAGCAGAGCAAAGAACCCTCGGTTCTTCCGGATCACAAGGTCAGAAACAGCAAGAGGCGGAAGATGGAAGTCTCTACCAATTCGGCTACCGTCCACGACATCGACGATGAAGACGATGTTTACTATGCCTCTGTGCAAGGAAAGAAATCGAAATGCGGTGTTGGCTATGCGGGTGACCAGAGAGAAGACGTTAGTTATATCATTGAATACGACGAATCCTTCTGACACCCATATTTTTAGAACTCCGGCCAAGTAGAAGCTCAGGCCCTCCAACGCGCTAAAGATGAAAAGATCGGGCAACTTCTCACTCGCATCCGTGTTTATCTCCCGTCCATTCACCGTCTAGGTGGTGGTCAAACTAGTGACTATCTTGTGCACCCGACAACTCTGGCTCACCTTCGAAGGCGATTCAACTGTGTTTGTAGCTCACTTTTGCGGAATGATTCCCTGGCCGACATGTCCGATCGCTCTGTACTGTATTTTGAGCTATTAGAGTGGCTTGAGGTCAGCGAGTCACCTTCAGAAGCGACACATTCATAACATAATTTCACAGACTATATCCAATCACGAGGCCTTGGCTAGTATGATGGCAATGCCTATAATGGTTGTTTCTTCTGTCAAGGCCATTACGGCAAGGAAAACAAGTTCAAAGGATAGTACTCACATGCGAGAACGTACCATTGTCTATGAAGGAAGTTCTGGTCCTCGTGAACTATTGGAGGCTATTGCTATTCAAGCGCAGGCCGCCTTGAAGAGTCTTGAAGGGGCAAGACCCGTCGAGTCTACCCCCGAAGAAATGACCGAAGAGCAGAAAAGGATGACCAACGACCCGAAAGGAAAGGCAAAAGAGCCAACTACCAGCATTTCTGACGAGAACCTGAAGCTACTCAACTTTTGCCGGCGTATCCTTGCCACCGCAAACGCAATAGACCGCTCCTTGCGTGAAACAAAGGGGGATGCGTTTGTTACCCGACTATTGGAGGGTCTCCCGAAGATTCATACCTCATCTTCTGGATACGTGCACGTTGACGCCGGAACGACGGAAGAAAGTGCAAGTAAAGCTTATGTAGACTGGGCTACACGAGTGCGGTTCGAGTATTGCGACCTCACTGTCTCCGATAACCGCCCAATGATCGTCATCAAGGATGAGGATCTAGTACCCCATTACAAATTTTATTACAATAGTGAGGCTCGAATGTTGGCCAACTCCGACATCCCCAAACGGTCGCTGGCAATTGCTAAGGAGGTACAACGCTAATCAATCGATTGTATGGATCGCTTATGATTATTTGTTAGCTCGCAATTCTCACAACTAATCTTCCTGTCGCGTGGGATTCATCTATTTTCTTGAGGGTTGATGAAACTCGCGTAGACGTTATCAAGGCGCTTATTACTGGGCCACAGGGGACTCCGTACGCTTGCCTTTATCATGTTGTCAGAAAACAGCTCACCCGATCGCCATTATTCCAAGCTACTACAACGGCTGGTGTGTTTCATTTTTCGGTACTAATCCGAAATCACTAACGGATATCTCTGTAGCTACCTATTTGATATCTTCCTTGGAGCTTCATATAACCAGTCTCCGCCTAACGTGAAATATATGACCGTAGGTCAACAGCACCTGGCCCTTTACCTTGAAAATAACCATTACTATCGTAGACTAATGGCGGAAAGTATCGTTTTAATCCCAACCTTTATGCGGTATGCGTTGCCCAATCTTACCTTCAACTTGTCGCGACTCAAACATTTCGTTACAGGATGGAAAAGTGTGTCTTTCTCTGCTAGGAACGTGGTCGGGTCCCGGCTGGATGCCAGGGAAATCCACATTGCTACAGGTAGACTAATTTGTATGGTTGGACTGCCCAAGCTTACCGTGTACGCAAGGTACTGATATCGATCCAGTCGATGATTCTATGCGAAGAGCCTTATTTGAATGAACCTGGATGGGCTTCCAGTGGCGGTACTCCTCAATCACACGCTTGTATGTGTTCTTATGTGTAGCAAGGTACATTCACAATTCAACTCCGTCACAGATTCAGCCAACGTCCGGCGCATGGTAGTCAAGACGGCAGTAAGTCCTGAATATTTCTACTAGTACTTGATTCACCCCAATTTGTAGATGCTCGGAAATTTGAGGAACCCACCAGAACCATTCAATGACATCGTTCAGACACATTTTCGACTCAAAGCACGATCAATCATAGCTCAATTAGACCAATGGTTAATAGAAGACGACGGTAAACCGACGGGTTCAGAAGGTGGAGGCTACAACGGAACCAAGCAAGACGTAGGCAGCAGTTCCAACGGTTTACAAAAGGATGTGGACGAGATGAAAGAAATCTTGAAACAATTGCAGGAGGGAACGACGTGAAGATATATCACATGATTGTACTCGCGGGTTTTCCGACTCGGTTCTAAATTACTTTTCAAGTTGTACACTATGAGTGACTCGGTTATCCATGCTATGGCTGGTGCGGCTGGCGGTATAATTGCCATGAGCTGCACCTAGTGAGTGCCAGCACTAGTATCTTAGGATGTTTCATTATCTAACGTGGGCTTGGCGGTTAATAGCCCCTTAATCTTTCTGTCTACTAGAGCTGCCGTTGAGACAAAACGCGAGCAAAAAGTAAGCTTTAGGTGATTTCTATCAACTTATTTTTTGAACGCGAGACATCCTTGATCCAGTCAGTGTATCAAGCGATAGTCGACATCACCAAACGAGAAGGTGTCCTAGGTTTATATAGCGGCTTGAGTTCGAGTTTGCTTGGTGTTGCAGTCACAAATGGGTACGTACGGCTATGACTTTCGTCTTGGTACAACTAAGTCCACGCTGCATGTAGGGTTTATTATTATTTCTATGAGCGTTCTCGTGGGGTAATTCTCAGTTCGCGGAAAGGCGGTAAAGGGCTGAACACATTTGAGTCCATTTTGACTGGACTTATTGCAGGTCAGTGTGTACCTGTTGGGTGGTCTCCCGCTAACTCTGACACAGGATCGGTAACTACAATTATCAGCAACCCAATATGGGTTGTACAAACTTCACAAGCTGTCCATACGCTTAACCAATCATCTCCGACGGTTGCCGTGAAGAAACTTAATTTGCTGGAGACAATTCGGGCAATTCTTATCAAAGATGGTGTTGGAGCCTTCTGGCGAGGCATCGGTCCCTCATTAATCCTGGTCATCAACCCCGTGCTGCAGTATACTGTATTCGAACAGTTGAAGAATTTCCTGATTACCACGAGGACAACAAAACTGAGAGCTGCTGGGGTTGCCGCTGCTAAGGTAGTGTTGTCAGACTGGGACTTTTTCTTCCTGGGAGCTTTCTCGAAACTGAGTATGTTGAATTGTGGACATTCAACATTCCTTTAACCATATCTCACAGTTGCAACGGCGTCCACGTACCCATACATGTGCCTATTCTTCTTATTTCGTAGGGACTATGGGCTGACCCAAGCTTCTTCACAGCGTTGTAAAAAGTAGGCTACATGCCGGGCAAGCCCACGCTCTGAGGTACAAGTCTTCTCTAGACGGACTACTCGCTATCCTCAGAGAAGAAGGTGTGGAGGGATTGTACAAAGGGATTGGCAGCAAGTTGGCACAAAGCGTACTTACGGCAGCAATTCTGTTCGCAGGACAGAGGCGGATATACGTGATGACCAAGACAGTGAGTGCTGTGTTTTACTGCATTTCACTACTTAGCGCTCAAGTACGAACGACAGGCTCTAAATCCCGTGTTAACTAGTAAATAAACTGTTGTGATGTTATATGTACACCAGCGCACATTGCGCTATTAGACTGTATTGGCGAGGTATATCATAGACGATGTTCGAGGCCGAAGCAAGCTTGAGATTGGGGGCTCTGCAATCGCACAAACGAGTCTATACATATGCCTCGGTTCTTTTATTTCTACACATCATACAGTACAGGTCATAATAGAAATGCTACGTCTCTTGACACTCAATCGATTAAGCATTGGTTCCGATCGTTGCGTTGTTAATGCCGTCAGTGACATCCTCCAACTCCGAGTTGTTAATGAGCTTGGTTATCTGGTGAGGTAGTGAGTTCCACAAGAAGACAAAGATTATGGTTGGACGTACTTTCCCAATTGCTATCGTCCTCCCTAGAAAATTGCAAGTATCACTAACGATACACAGACCAAAATAAAGTGACTAACCTTCGTCCCGTAAAGTGAAACGGCCTAATTGTGGATAATCAACAAACCGCTCAACGCACACCAAGTCGGCGGTTTCTACAAGCGCTACGATTTTCTGCCCTAACTCGGAAGGAGTCTGGACTAAGTAGACAACAGATGAATAGGTTGCTAACCTTTTTTCGCAAATTGTGGAGGCTTCTTTGACTTTCGCCCAGTGGCCTTGTCGAAGTAGTGGAGGAGCGCCTATATACGAATGTTAGCAAAGACAATAAGCAAAGAGTTTATACGCACAGGCAATGTAATTTCTTCCGCCAGCGTATGGACATGCATGACTGCAGAGTAGCCTGCACAGATTATGTTCTTATGTTCTAGGATCGCAAGCTGGGCTTCAAACTGGCGAACAGCATGGACAGGTTTCTGAGGGCTAGTCAGCACGAAACCTGGACTGACGTCTTCGTCTTCAACGCCCCGCAAGCGGATACGAACATTGTCGCCAGAAAGGGCGGCCGTTATTTCATCCTCCATTTCGTTATAAATGGCGGCTACTTCGACGACATTTTTATTCGGCATAAGATTTAGAGTCTCTCCTCTGCGTAGACGGCCTGATTCGAGTTTTCCAACGACGATCGTGCCCATGTCTTTGTACTTCTCCGAGATAGGCAGCATGAGCGGTGCATTGATCTTGCGGTGGACCATTGGCATGTGGTCAATATATTCAAGGAATGATGGGCCGCTGTAAGGTAAAATAATTACGAATGATTGCTTGGGTGAAAGCGAAATCGACTCACCCCCACCAATTACAGATGTCCTCAGGAACACGGTCCTTGAGGTTTGTACCAGTATAAGCGGACACAGGGATGAATGTAACATCCGTTTTCGGGTTGAAACCAGCCGCCTTGACGAACGGTATTAATTTATCCTTGATCTCGTCGTACCGAGACTTCTGCCACTTCACGGTTGAATCGTCCATTTTATTGATTGCAACAACAATTTTAGACACTCCCGCCGTCTTGACCAGCATAATGTGCTCGCGCGTCTGACCGCCCCTCTCAAAACCAGTCTCGAATTCGCCCTTTCGGGCCGATATGACTAGAATTGCAACATCCGCCTGGGCAGCACCGGAGATCATGGATGGAACAAAGGTCTTGTGACCTGGTGCATCAAGGATAGTGTATCGACGAGCGGGCGTCTCAAAATAACCGCGGCCGACCTCAACAGTCTTGCCTTTGAGACGCTCTTGCGGCGTTGAGTCAAGTGCCCAACTCAAATACCAACTCTCCCGACCAGCGTCCTTGGCTTCACGTTCGTATTTCTCCATCGTCCGCTTATCCACCATACCTGTGATAAATAGTAGATTCCCTCCCATGGTACTTTTACCGGCATCGACGTGGCCGATAAAAACGATGTTTAGATGTTCCTTCACTGTAAAAAGCAAAAGGTTGAGGTGAGATTTTACAGTAAACAAGACAGAGACGAACCATCTCCATAAAGATCTTCGAGAATAGACTGATCGGCGACAGCCTGAACTTCTTGAACAATAGCCGCAGTGTCAGTCTTGGCTTTCTCCGTCGAAAACGTCTTAGATGGAGCTGGGGAGTCCGATTTTAATTTTTGACCGGCAGGTTTGGGGATAGATGCATGTGTTGGGACAATGGTAACAGCAGCGGTTGTGGATGTAGTCTTAGGCCCCATGGAAAGTGAGATTGTGGGAGGTGGTGCAGGTGCTTCTGTCTGTTCTGGCCGATCTACAGGTTCGGGAGGTGGTGTGGGTCTCACTTGAGGAGCTATAAAGCCTCTCCCTGGGACGAATTCATAAGCTCCAGCGTTGAGTTTGCTCATGTCAAAATGATCAATCTGGATAAGGAGAGGCACTGGACAAGACCAGGATATAGTTAGTGGTATACAGGTAACCGTGACTCCGAGTTACCGTAACGATCCTTAGAAAAGTTATAATAACTAGCTCCCTAAGGCCAAGGTTGGCTACAATGCTCTGACTTTATGTTAACCAGAGATTGATATTATTATCCAAGGGCTAATAGGTGTTGATCACCCATCATGCGGAGGTCGTCTCGACTCTCGTCATTTTTCAACTCCCCCGCCAGAGATTCTCCACGGCCTTGTTCGAACCCAACTAGAACCCCTTCTCCTTCCCCGACTGCCTCTCATTCAGATCTGGCTTCTACCATAGAATATAGTAGAACACCGGTCATTCTGGGAATATGTGCCATGGACGTCAAGGCTCGGTCCAAGGCCATGAGAGAGATCCTAACTAGAATTGTAGAGCGAGCCCGGGGGGCTATCGAAGTCAAGGTGTTTGGAGATAAGGTGATTCTGGATGAGGGTATGCTAAATCAGCTTCTTCGCTAATCAGTTCAACTAACTCACCGTTATAAGATGTCGAAAACTGGCCGAGATGCGATATCCTTATATCCTTCTTTTCTACCGACTTCCCTCTAGAAAAAGCTATCTTCTACGTTAAGCTCCGTAATCCATTTTGTATCAACGACCTCCCTTCTCAAGCCCTTCTTTGGGATCGACGTCTCGTCGGTGCCGTCCTTGACCATCTTAATGTTCCAACGCCAAAACGTCTCGAGGTTTCCAGAGATGGCGGCCCCAAGGTCGATAGTGACTTAAAGGAGCTCATGAAACGGAGACTTGGTATTGTTCTAGGAGGTTTCCGGTGCACACCTGAGGTCACATTCAGGGACGATGGTGACGCAATCATCATCGATGGACAGGTTCTTGAGAAGCCTTTCGTAGAAAAGCCTGTAAGCGGCGAGGACCACAACGTGTATATATATTACCGAGGTGGGGGTGGCCGTCGTTTATTCAGAAAAGTTTGTTTTCTCTTATGTGGTTTCCCCCACCATTGACGCTCTCCAGGTTGGGAACAAGTCCAGCGATCTTGATCCTACTCTGAATCGTCCCAGAACGGATGGGTCCTATATATATGAACAATTTATCAATGTTGATAATTCGGAAGATATAAAAGTGTACACAGTCGGCAAAGACTATACCCACGCAGAGACAAGAAAATCACCAGTGGTGGATGGCGTAGTTAGAAGGAACACAGAAGGGAAAGAAATCCGGTAGGTTACATTCGATATAGTTTTTTCTGGTTATTTATCTTGCTCCAGGTTTATTACACGCTTGAATAAGGACGAGAAGCTTTGGGCAGCTAGAATATGCGAAGGCTTCGGCCAGAGAGTGTGTGGTTTTGATATGTTGCGATGCGGAAATGGCGCCCAGACGCAGGTGATTGATGTGAATGGATGGAGCTTTGTCAAAGGAAACGAGTCGTATTACGGTAACGACTTTCTCCATTTCCGCTCTCTTCGTTTATTGACCTTTGTGACCTCAGATAAAGCTGCTGAAATTCTCACTGCACTCTGTGTTCAAGTGTCTTCATCAGTAGATCGGCCCCTTCCGGCGGCGGAAATCACCTCCCAGGAAGCACCAACTTGGCTTCTCAAAGCAAATGTAACTGTATTTCGGCATGCTGATCGTACGCCGAAGCAGAAACTGAAATTTAACTTTCCTATTGGAGAGACTTGGACACAACCATTCGTGCGACTTCTCAATGGAGAGAAGGAAGAGATTATCCTCCGTGAGAAGGACCAACTTGGTTTGATAGCCATGGCTGTTGAAGAAGCCAAAAGTCTTGGCGCAGATGGGGAAGATTTGGGAAAGCTGACACAGTTGAACAATGCTCTCTTTAGTAAGATTGCACTTCCTGGGACGAAAGCACAGTTGAAGCCTGTGTACTCCAAGAAGCAGACTGGGCAGGTAAGGAAGCTCACAAAATTGACGTTGGTATTCAAATGGGGCGGAGAGGTAAGTTAAACGTACTTTATAAACGGCTCAAAAACTGAACAATCAACCAGTTTACTCATTCAGCAAGGTATCAATCACGAGATTTGGGCGAAAACATGAAGAAGGACATATCGATCATGAGTGAGTTGTTCAGCCTTCGTTAATTCCCTGCCAGTACCATTAATGCCACTAGACCGAGATGTGCTCAACAACATTAAGGTAGATCTGCAGCATCTATCTAGCACAATCTGGCTTGACTTTGTGCTATCCTTGTACAGATATATACATCATCAGAACGGCGTGTAATAGCCTCGGCAGAAATATTCGCGGCTGCACTTATCGATACACAGCAGCCTAATTATCCTGTGCCATCGTCCACACCTGGTTCTCGCTCATCTCGTTCCTCAGTGGAGGGGGCCGGTAACGGTTTTATAAGCAAACCTACGCTGCCACTACTTCAGCAACCGCCACTCACACTCATCCTCCGCAAAGATCTCCTAGATGATTCAAATGCTGCTAAGGACCTCATGGACGACGTTAAAAAACGCCTCAAGATTTTACTGCGCCCAGGTGAGCCAGAGAAAAGGCCGGAGCTTACCTGGCCGAAAAGCATGAAGAAGGAACCAGTTGAAGTTGTCAAAGTAAGTGTATGATCTCGAAATGAATGCAATCCATAATATCAATTCCCCACAGGAAGTCATTGAACTGCTGAGCTCCTTTCGAGATATAATGCGTCGGAATTTTGACACTATGGATGTCGATAAGATCCAAGAGCGATGGTACAGTCCTGCCTGCTGCTTGTCACCATATCTTACCGTTTCGTTGACAGGTGCTGTGGCGATGAGCCATGGCTTTTTAGAGAACGGTGGGAGAAATTGTTCGAAGACTTTTGTGATGTTGAACAGAAGAAATTCGATCCTTCTCGCGTAATACCCACAATCAAATGCCTCCGTTATTCTAAATTTGACACAGGACATCTTTTATCAGGTTTCCGAACTATATGATACCATCAAATACTGTGCTTTGCATCATCGAACGTTTCTCTTCGCGATATTTGACGAGCACGGTTGTAAGGATCCTGCAAAGCCTCCTCACGATCGTAAATTGCACGAATTATACGGTCGCGCTAAAGCTCTTTTCGATCTTGTTGCGCCTCAAGAATATGGGATTGACCCAGACGAAAAGTTTGTTCCCGTTTCCTACATCATTATCTCTCCGGCCTAATCCAAAGATCCTCTAGGGAAGAAATTGGGGTTCTGACGTCTCTGCCTCTTCTCCGCAAAGTCGTTGAAGATTTAGAGGCAGCTCGTAATCATGGGGGCAGTTCTTTAACCTTATATTTCACGAAGGAGAGTCACATTCATACATTGGTAAACTTGGTATTATTGTCAGGTTTGCCTATCGCGAATCGACGTATTCCGGAGCTCGATTATGCAGTAAGTTATTGACATGTACTCATTTGACGTCATAAACTAAGCAATCGTGTCTGCAGTCCCACATCACGTCCGTCATTGCATTTCATTCAGTTGGGAACGCTTTCGCTGACCTTCAAAACAGGTTTGAATTGTATGAGCGAAATCACGGGCGTGGAAAATCAGACAAAGAATACTCGATTAAATTATCATTGAGTGAAGGAGCTCACTCGTCCAACGTCCTCGATTCAACTTTGGATGCCCGACATTCCCTGAACGTGCAGCAACGAAGGTCAGACCAATATTTTCAGAGTATCTTCAGCACTCAATCGGAGACACTAGAAAACTATCACAACATTTACCTTACAGCCTCGTCATTGAAAAGTTATCGAAGCACTTCGGAAGATTCGTCGAGGTATGTTGCCTTAGCCGCCACACAGGTTTGATTTCTGAGTCATAATATAATAGAACGACGACAGTGGCCCTGACGCCCCATATGAAACGATAGAATCTCTCCGTGTGCCTCTCGCCAACGACAGCAGTAGTGATGACATCCTATAGTTTTTAGTATAGTACCTTATTGGTAGGCAAGTTAGAACCAAACACAGGATCGACCCTACTCGTGGACCCATTCTTGAAGACCAATGTTTGACCGTAGGGTGCTCAGCTGCTCCAGTGTGAGTTCCTGGAAGGGCAGGCCATCTTTGGACCTCCCTATTACAGATGGATGGTCTCTATCGGACAGTGTGGAGGACTGAGAAAGCATTGACGATTGAGTTGCTAGAGCTGCGAACGAAGAAGTTGTTTCATGATATCTGAAATGGAGTTTATTGAAAGCCAGTCTGTCAGGGAGATAAAACATACAATCTGTGCAGTCATTCTCAGTTGGGTGTTGACTCGTGCGGATGATTGGCTCACCGAAAAGCCTCCTTATTTAAACAATCGGACTCTTTCATTTCATCAAGTGCATGTTTTTTGAACGCGGCTTTAATCCAATGTAGTACGTCAAATACGTGGTGTTCTTTGGGCCTAAATCGAGCATGAATTAATTACTTTTACTCTTGGGACTCACACTAACCTCCAAGGACGAAATCGTGGTGCGAGATTAAAGATCCCAGTTTGTTGTGATATAAGTGGGTGGAAGATATCAGTTAGGAACTGTACCACCGGGGGACGCTCGGGGTAATTAAAAGGGAATGTCAGCCGAAATTTTAGTGTTGAATCCATGTAATAACCTATTCATAGTTTCAGTACGCTTGTCGTGTTAACAGCATTGCAGACCTTGGTGAACAAAGAGCACGGCGTCCCAAATCATGAGGGTCTCAGCAGAGGGAACGATATACATTCCCAGTGGGCAATGCTCCTTGTGCCGTAAGGAAGCGTATTCGAGGGACACAGCGGTGTAGGTAACAGGGCTTATCGAATCTTGGGCATAAGAGGACGGTCGGGTTGAATTTTGTCTTGTCTTTGGTTTTAAGGAGTGACTTAAATCCATGCTCAAAGTCCCAGTCCTGATTTCCTGATGCGGCTCAGGTCGGAAGAGCTAACGACTTACTTCACGTGGTCGTGGTAGGCTTTATATAAGAATTAACGTGAGTAACCACCCTTGTACCGAGGCCCTGAGTCTCTCCTGCCATGTATATCCCCTTCCTTGTGCCCAACGGACCTCCGCTTCAAAGGACTGTGATGGTCTTGATTATTGTCCCCACCCGAAGATCGGTCGTGATATCGTCCGCGTGATCTTCTACGATCTTCGCTCCCTCCCAGTCGATTCAGCAAACTGTCAGTATGACGCGGTGGAACAGGTGACGGAGGCTGAAACTGTCGACCTATGTCCTTCACTACGACATCCAATTTCTTCACCTTCCCACCACTGCGGTGTGAAGATATTGTACCACTATTTCCGTCGTTCCTGGGGTTTCCAAACCAATCGTCTGAATCATTGTTTGCCTCCTGTTGTTTCGCCATTTGCTCCATCCGCGTTCTCTCCTTCTTCCTTCCTTCCCGTCCAACATTGACAGAAGCTCTGCTATCCAGTTCCCAATCCCGGAGCTTTCGACGGCGAAAGGTGGACGATTTTATTTCATTAGGATCGAAGGGCCCTGACATGGTATTGTATTCACTGAAAGCCGAAGGCTCTCCTGGGATGTCGAATAAATGGGGTACCTCATCACAATCCTATGATCAAACACATTTCAATTGCGCAATTCAGAGGTTTGAACTTAAACTCACATCACCTAAATGACCGCAGTCTCCACAATTGTAACACCATTCGTCCGGAGCAATATACCCCTCACCTCCTTCGCCAAGGATCAGTTTCCGCCTTTCTTCTCGCAGATGGAAAATGCCTTCTCGATCATTATCAGCTAGGTATTCGTAAATTCGCCACAAGGTTGGGCACTCCTGCTTATATGGTCAGCTTTCTGGATATAAAGTCGTAGGCGCAACAACAAACATTGGTTTTGTGAATTTCGGATCCGCATCTGTCACAATGGTTATATTCCCCAATCTCTTTGGCGCCAGCGTAACGATTGGGGCATGTCTATTTCTAATGATTTAAGATAATCGTCTTGAGGTCGTCATAACGGACGCACCTTATTAATGTGACCTTTCATGCCGCAAGAAAAACAGGTCTTGCTGATTGGACAGCTTCTGGTTGAATGTTCATCACGTGCGCCACACGTTAAACACTGAGGAAACATGCCTAATAAGATGGCGATGGCTTGAGGGAGATGAAGAAAAGGCGTACAATTTTCACTGGACATTCAGATGTCTTGTGTTCACCTTCTAATCCACAGTTTTTGCACATGAACCTGGTCGGTTTTGTATTACCCGTAGCTTCGTCAAAGTATCGGACCAGACCGGGAACCTTTTAAACAGGACAATCTCGATCAGATATTGCGTGGGTGGGAATTAAATGGGAGAACCTTTGAATCATTATACTCAAGATATTGAATGTAGCCATCGTCTGGATGCGGAGAGGAAGGTGGAAGAATCTCAACGGGGACAGGGTTATCCGCAGATCCAAACACAGAGACATGGGTCGGGAGTAATAATTTATAGTTGCCACCCACATGGAGAGGTTCGGGCTTTGAGCTCTTGTCGGTTAGAGAAATCGGAGTGGGATTGATATCGACGAAGTAAACGGGATAGGTATCATCTGAAGGTGGAAGATGAGCCATTGGCGAATGGGACCGACGAGGAGTTTGCTCTCGCGAGTGATCACGATAACGTCTATGTTTTCTATCTCGATGTTCTTCCGTATCTATGTCATTCCATGACACGGTTTTCGTGTGTGAAGCCCCATCATTCCGTGAATCGCTCCTTGAGGTGAGCGCTGAGCTTTCCAACAGCTCACCGTCTTCCATGTTGCTACGTTTTTTTCGCATCCTCCGAGACCCCGACCTCTCTTTGTCACGTTTATCGTCAGGACATGTGTCCCTAACACTGGAATTATTTCCATAACCAATGAAGATGGGCTCAAAAGCATCTGGAGGAGAATCTTTAGTCAGGTCTATAATCACTGGGTCAGTCATTGGATGAGTATCAAGAACTGTGTGGTCTTGTTTGGTTGTGACACTGTCACAATCTGCGTGACAGTAGGTAGTAAAAAAAACTGTGCGAACTTAAAGGCAACGGCCGACTGGCGAAATGGTATCGCGTCTGACTACGATTTAAGATTATGTAATTGTTATCAGGAGATTGCAGGTTCGAAACCTGCGTCGGTCACTTTTTTTTTCTTTTTTTTTTTCTTTACTCTTACTTTTCCAGTTTACGTGATACTTACGGGATGCATGATGCATGATACCAACACACTCCGAGTCATCGAGTACTCATCGAAGATCACTATTGCGTGTACATGTCGTAATCAGAAGCTTGCCCACAATTCACTGCAGGCTGATCGATAGCGCTTATCACTCAGAACGGAATACTTACGTCCTCGTGTCCCGTGACTGAGCCATTTTCTGGACGATCCAATGAAGACCCCGATGACAGATGACAGAAAACGAAAGGGTTTCGAACAAGGTTGTTCCCGCAGTATATAAACCCATAGGCATGGCTTATCCTGGGACCCACCCATGGCATCTGCAAGTGACACAGTCTCTGAAATTCTTATCCATAATCTTCACTGTGACAGGTGGGCTCCGTCCTCATTAACGGACTCAAAATTAACACACCAGACCGTAGCTGTGTTCGCACAATTGAAAAGGCGTTGTCTTGTCTGTCACCTCAACCCTTATCTTTTCAGATCTCCATTGTGTCGCGCTTGCTCACCGTACACCGTTCTAATGCCTTATCAGCGGAGACCATTTTAGCAACTCTCGAAGAATCAGGATTTGACGTCGCCAAAATGTCCCCTGACACTGCCATTTATACATACCAAGATACCTCTGCACGTCATGCGGAAAAACACAGGAAGCATATGCAGCAGTGTTACTCTTGCATGAAAAATGAGGACAGTGGCACGGTCAACGATGAGAACAGCGTCAAGTACCCCTCAGGTTCTAGAACGCCTTCACTCGTCGCTAACAATCGTCTCACCAGCGACCCCAATGACGGTCCATTTGTTGTAACGCTTTCTGTTGGCGGCATGACCTGTTCTACTTGCTCCAACACAATTACTAGTGCGCTGTCGGAAATTTTTGGTGTATCCGAAGTCGTGGTCGGTCTCCTCGACAATTCAGTCACTGCCATCGCCAAAGACCTGAAGATAGTCGATGATATCGTCAGAGCGGTAGAAGATTGCGGTTTTGAAGCTCAAATTGCCAATGTGGAACCTATTAAATCTGAAATCGTTTGTCCGCTTGACCGAGTCTCTCGGGTGGTTTCTCTTCGTGTGGATGGCATGTTTTGCCCGTGAGTATGGCCTTGTTAGCAAGATAGATTGTGTTGATTTCTATACCCTAGGCGTTGTCCAGAGAAGGTCACGGCGGCACTTAACTCTTTGGGGCCGCAGGTAACAGTGTTGAAATCTATCACAACGTACACCGATCCAATTTTGACGCTATCCTATCAACCCTCTCCGCCATCGCGCACAATACGCACGATCATTTCTACCATCTCTAACGCGAAAACGCCTCCTTTCAACATTTCCATCCACAAACCCATACCCATCGAAGAGCGGGCTCGTAACATACACATCTATGAGCAACGTCGTATATTGTTCCGTCTCGTTTTCTCTGTCGTTGTGGCTATTCCGACGTTCATTATCGCTGTCGTGTATATGTCCTTGGTAAAGGACGGAAATCGTACCAAGACCTTCTTAATGGAGCCTATGTGGTCTGGCAACACGTCGCGGGCTGTTTGGGCACTTTTCTTTATGGCTACTCCAGTCATGTTCTATAGTGCAAATCTCTTTCATCAGAAATCCATAAAGGAAATCCGGATGTTATGGAGACGAGGAAGTGCCACACCAATTTTGAATCGGTTTATTCGGTTTGGCAGCATGAACCTTCTGGCATGTTACTTCTCCGCGCCATTATTTTTTTATACTTACATGCTTATTATCGTTCAGGTGTCTTCTGGCGTGTCTGTGGCCTACCTCTCCTCAGTCGCGCTTCTTGGTCTTTCCGCTTTACAGCCTACGGCTCAGGATCGAGTGGGTGACAAAACGACATATTTTGATTCTGTCGTTTTTTTGACGATGTTCCTTCTGGCTGGTAGACATTGTCAATACACCTTCACTGGAACAATCACTAATTTATCCCACTGACTTAGGTCGATTCATGGAGGCATACAGCAAAGGTCATACTGCAGGTGCTATCACAGCTCTACGAATGCTACGTCCAGCAGAAGCTTTCCTGTTGGTGCCCAGGTCATATCCAAGTCGTCTATCTTCCAGTAATGACCTCGAAAAAGGTGATCCAGCCTCGGAAAACATGTCATTATCATTGGAACAAGGTACTACGATCGAGAAGGTAATTGTTGATCTTCTGGAGGTGGGAGACATCGTTCGTGTTCAGAATGGGTCAACTCCCCCTTGTGATGGTAAAATTGTCTCTGTTGACAATAGCGCGTTTGACGAAAGCTCGCTCACGGGTGAGTCGAGACTCATTGAGAAGCAGAAGGGAGATATGGTATATCTTGGAACGATCAACAAGTCAAGAGTGGTGGATATTCAAGTTGATGCGGTTGGGGGAGGCACCATGTAAGTGGCGACCTTTTTCTTGCATTGATCATTGGCATAATGGTCTCCGACAAGGCTCGACCAGATCATCAAGGTCGTCCGCCAAGGTCAAATACACAGGGCTCCCATAGAGAGGGTGGCGGACATCCTCACTGGTTACTTCGTTCCAGTCATAACCTTATTGGCTATCATAACTTGGGTTGTGTGGCTCAGTCTCGGCGTCAGCGGTACTCTTTCACCTAATAATCTTGGCAACGGAGTCGGCGGCTGGTGTGCGTTTATATTTTACTACGGGTCGAACTGTCAGACTGACTTTTTATTTCTCCATACTGCAGACGTTTGGTCTTTGGAATTCGCCATAGCTGTGTTTGTTGTAGCATGCCCGTGTGGTATTGGTCTCGCCGCTCCCACTGCGTTCCTCGTCGGGTCGGGACTGGCTGCTAAGTTCGGTATCCTAGCTCGAGGTGGTGGCGAAGCCTTCCAAGAGATGGCCCAGCTCGATATTGTAGTATTCGACAAGACGGGAACACTCACCATGGGCGGAGCACCCCGAGTTTCCGATTTCGAAATGCTTTCTTCGGGTGATGAATTTGGCCGGGAAGTCTTGCTGGCTATCGCTACCGAGATCGAATCCACCTCTTCACATCCGCTGGCCATTGCTATCCGGCATTTCTGTGATGCACACGGAACCTCGACTGTAACGGGTTCTGGCTTCACGGAGGTGGTAGGAAGGGGGTTGAAAGCCTATTTCGAAACATTACGTTGCACCGCTATCATCGGGAATGAAGCATGGGTGCAACAACACGACGTTGTGATCAATCATATTACCACTCAACAATTGGAAGGTTGGAAATACGAAGCGAAGAGTGTTGTTCTGCTGGCACTACGGGACGAGTCCCGAACGGATGCAGCGTTCAATCTTGCGGCCATCTTTGCCGTTACAGATCCGCTGAGACCTGAAGCAAAGGGCGTGGTGCGTCGCTTGCAGGAGCAAGGTGTCGGCACTTGGATGATCTCCGGCGACAATGTTACCACCGCCAAAGCTGTCGCCAAGACCGTCGGAATACCCGAATCCAATGTAATTGCAAGTGTTCTTCCACACGAAAAGGTATTTACCTTGTCTTTGTTGTCGTGAGGGTATGCACCAACGGAGCGATACTCCAGGCCGAGAAGATCCAATGGTTACAACAAGTGGGAAGTAAAAGGATATCAAAACGTAAATCGTTTCTCGGCAAACCAAGACTCAATGCGCGGTGCATCGTGGCGATGGTCGGGGACGGCATTAATGATGCGCCAGTTGGTTTCATTCAGCCGTAATGTGAATGTGTTTGACCGATTAACTAACTTTCAGGCACTCACCGCCGCTGATATTGGCATTGCCATCGGATCTGGCAGTAAGCGTACAAAATTAACATTCACTACATCCACTGACTCCTCGACTATAGGCGATGTTGCCATTTCAAGCGCTTCTTTCATCCTCGTATCTTCGAATTTCCGAGGATTGATCACCCTTAGTGATTTATCTCGTAAAGTTTTCAATCGAGTCAAATTCAATTTTGTGAGTATAATCTACGAGGTCGATCGGCTTCCTCTCTGATGCCATACTAGCTTTGGGCTATATTGTACAACCTGGTCGCTTTACCTGTGGCTGCGGGCGTATTATATCCAGCAGGACGCGCTCGCCTCGACCCTGTCTGGGCATCGTTAGCTATGGCATTAAGGTAACAACGCAATACCCGTGTCCCTTAACTCGACTTAATAGTTGTCGCAGCTCCGTGTCAGTTGTTTGTAGCTCACTTCTTCTAAAACTATACAAGGAACCCAAAGTGGATTCGACCACGGCATAACTTACAATAGCTATGTAGAAAGTCAAAACCATGTTATATATCATAATTGATTGGTGCTCAAACCAAGACGAAGGTCATGCCTTTTGTTGTTGCTGTAACTGTTCTTTCTTGGACCTATAAAATTCCGAGAAAGAAAGCCGGATCCCTAAAAACCGGCAATCAAGGTCTGGGTGACTCTGTAACCCATGCACGATGGTTTGCGCCTTTTCCGAAAAGGAAGTCCCATACTCTTTGATCTTTTGACGAATGTCCGGTAATGTGTCAGTTGACTGCTGTCCATCTAGGTCGTGCTCAGGGCCGGTAAAGACGCCCTACAGTTGTCAATCAGAACCTTAAGAAGCGAAGGCACGAAGTAGTACTTACCCGTTTTATGTCAAGTTCACGATCTCTACGAGCGGACTCCGACAGGCAGTAATTATAAAAATTGTCCTGTGGACAGTTAGGAAATACGTCAACCATGTCAAGACCCTGCTTACGGTTGCCTCGCGGAACTGAAGTATTGTTGAGAATACTTCCCTGACTTGATTGAGGAGAATTTCCTTTATTGAAATTAGTAACATTGCTGAAGGGCAAATCATCAATCACCTTACCTCTTTGCCATTCTTGGGGCTCAGAAGCAACGCCTTATCCACCATCCGATCCAGGTAGGATCTATGAACATCGATCAAAGCATCCAAATCACCCTCCTTCTTATACAGGAAGTCGGTCAAAATCTTCCACGAGCATTCAATTACCTCCAGTTGGCAATATGCGTACATCGAACGTATGAAATGAATCATTTCAGCCATGACAATACGAATGTGATGCCATTCAGGTTCGAGATCTATTCGAGGATAAGTCCAACAGAGAAGGTTGCGAAGATGCATGTATTACCTGGCACTCGCAGAAAAGTCCTGGCACCAGCGCCTCTTGTCCACCCTTTACTTAATGTACTTTCGATGCGCTTCATCCTCCACAGGTGATTGAACAACTTGAAGTATTTCACCATAGAGTCGGGATCGAGTATCGTGTCAATGGGAGCATCGACCTTGTATTCAAGGGTAAAGACATCCCACCCAATTTCGCCATGAGAGTATTCGAGCATGCGTGCATCCAAACGACGGAGAACGTCTGGCGAATCATTTTGCGCGTTCGAAGAACGAATAGCTGTTTCAAGTGTGGCTGTGAGGTTATGACGATATAACGTGTTCGCTGGTCGTGTCAAACTCGGTCTGCGTAAACAAGGAAAAGGTGAGAACATATATGGTTAGCGAGGAGACCAAGGCAAACCCAAGCGTTTCCATCAGTTGTTCAGCAAAATCGCCATGACCCAACAGTAGGTAGTTTTTAAGCGCACTTAGATGGTCTAACAGTTTGAACTTGTCAATGAACATTTCGAACAAGCGGTGACTGGCAGTCTGGTAAGCAGCATCGATAGATCGTTCCAGCCCGGCTATGTCACTGTACTTCAAAGCTGATCACGATCAGAAGTGTATTTTTGCGACAATAACGTGCTCACTTCCGCCTGTGTTGCTCATGTTTTCTCGTGTTACTACCCAATCGCTGTCATGACAGCTGTATCGAATAAAATTGAGACTCTTCCCCGTTGAAAAAATCTGATGAATCGTCAGTGATGACTTTATATCTACAAAATGCAAAGTACCTTTTTTCCAAAGGCTTCGCCGACGAAGAGAGGCAGCATATCTTTCTGGAATTGATATTTTGCTTCCCACAATCGCAAACCACCCTCACGTTCTCCCGAAATATCGTCACTCAAACCACCAAAACCGCCGTCACCACCGGAAAGTTGGCCGATACCCCCAGCGAGGGAGGACGGATGAACATACTGCATGTGGGCGAGATCTCGATCCATGGCAACAAAGAATTCGGAGAAAGGGTCATATAATTCCCCTGAGAAAAGCCATTTGTGGAGGATGGCAAAGAAAGGTTTCGACACCTTGGTTAACGGGTCAGATTGAGCAAATTTCATACTTTGTAAACTTGCCTCTTCCAAAAGTTGGTCAGTAAATTGCCGGACAAATGGATCGCCATTGTTAGTGTAGCCGTGTATGAGATTAACAAGGGCTCCACCTTGAGCATCTGCAGACAACCGTCAATGGAGAACGTGAGATGCCATAAATAATGTAATACCTCGAGCGCCTTCAACGCACACGCTCATCATGCGCATTCGCAATCTCCATTCGTTAATCCATACATCCAATCTTCGCAATGTTAACCCTGTCTCCCCATCTCTTTTATCGTCACCATCCGCTAATCTATTATCCGTAGAAGCGCCATGTAAATTATGGTTTGATATGGACATTTGTGACTCGAGCACTGCAATAAGCCTGTAGTACTCCGTAAGTTGGGCTTGGAGATGATGGCAAAGACTCTGTTCGATCATCCCTACGCCAGACTTGCCTTCGCACTCTCTAACAAATGATTCGACCCGAGTGTAAAGATACCCAACTTCGGAAAGCCGGTGGATAAGAGCTTTGGTCGGCCGAGGGATAATATATTTCTACAATGAAAGCCATGAAATTGCAGTTCCGCAGGCTACTGCGCAGTTTGCCCACCGAGTCGTCCACGAAGACAAGTTCGCCTTGAGGATTAGGGTCATCCAGCGCTGAAAATCGAAGGTATTTTCCCGAGATTCCTTGCAAAATATACAGCGTATCGCGGAGAAGAAGACTTTCAGGTACCCATGGCCGTCCTAGATTTACCCGTTCAATTAAATACAAAAGTGCACATACACAAAGATTACCATTTTTTAAACGATATTCTTTTAGAAGATCGGCTTTTGACTTCCCTTTTTGTAACTTGGAGCTTGCGTGGATATCTATTGGACTGGGGGCAGGTGATCGCGCTGGTGGGGGTGGCGCTAAGGAAGGTAAGAAAGGGGAGGTGCCGGAAGACTGAGGAACGGAAGATGCAAGAGTATACAAAAATAGTATGGAGGAGTGCTTGCTGGTCAAGACAGGCTAAATTATAAATCAGTTGCTGGCAGAGCCACTAAATCTACGTTTAGCATACCTGTTCGAGTAAGCGAGATAGAAGATTGGTAAACTTCAGCGAGGATGTACCCGTTGGAGAGGACTGCAATACTAGGTGCCAATAGGTCATAAAGCCATTCAATATGATGATAAAAAAAAGGACGAACGCTGGCGCTTGACCAAGTCCGTCAGATGGCCGATATCTGGTTCATGATGATTCTGACCAATGTGGCTAGTATATTCACATTTGAGAAAAGGGTCTGTCAAAGAGTACCTTTGTCCTCTTACCTGTTTAAAATATCATTGCAATGCGCTACAAGTTCATCTCTTATGACTTGATCGCCACGAGCGAGAGGTACAAGAGCACATACGAGAGAGTCAAGCGACATTGAGGCCTCGGGTTAAGTCACGAGACGTATCGCGACGACATTTATTACCGCGGATGATTTACTTAAAAAAGATGAGCCCAAATTCTAACTTGCTCCGTCCCAGAAATGTTTCCCAAACTCTCCTTGACTCAAAGTATTTTTCTATTCATTCAGCTTTTGTCTTTTGTCTAATTTGTTACTCCTTTTCAGCCGATGTAATTCTTTGTGCTCCAGGAATGCCTCATGAGTTAGAGGTTCGTCTCATCGATGGCCGTTTAAACCGTGTGTACAAAAATCTTTGGCCTTCTTTACGCGCCTTTTGGCTATGGTCCTCCAATCTATACACGGATAGGCCGTACATCATCTTTGAAAAACAGCGTTGGACGTATGGTCAAATATCTGATCGTGCAGCCACTGCAGCCACTATCTATCAAAATATTTACGGCGTCCAGAAAGGCGATAGAGTTGGTATTTGTGCCCGCAACTCTCCCGATTATCTAGTGTCCTTTTGGGCATGTCATCTCATTGGCGCAGTCTCTGTCTTAGCTAATGCGTGCGTCCATCCCTGGGCTATCTACCTTTATTTTTGACAAAAGCACCGCAGCTGGCTCCCCCTTGACTCGTTACACCATTGCTTGGCCCATGCCCAGTGTAAACTTATCATTCTGGATCCGGAGCGTGCTCAATGTCTACAGCCAGTTATTTCAAAACTAGCCTGTGAAACGGGGACGAGCGGTTTCTTGGTCCTAGAAGATCACGAGGCGAAAAAACAATGGGATGGAATGGACATATGGAACGACGTTATAAACAACTATCGTGGCGATGTTCGTAAGGTATTGGAGCACGATATCGATATACTTCCGGAAGACAATGCTACGATTATCTTCACGTCAGGAACGTACGTTATTCCTCACGCTTGTTATTGTATTTGTCAACATTTCTATAGAACGGGTTTACCAAAAGGTGTTCTTAGCACTCAGCGCATGTTTTTGACCAATGTCCTAAATGTATAGCTTTCCCGTATGTTTCTTCAGGGGATAATCAAACTATTTAAATAGGTTCTCGTCGGGAGTATCAGAGCAGCTCTTCGTCGAGGAGATGACATCACTACCACTCCGGCGGGCCCACAAAAAGGTGTTCTTATCTCTGTACCCTTCTTCCACGTTACCGGGTCTACCAGCTTATCGGTATGTCCTCGCTTAAAACTTATGATTATACCAAATTTATTTCTCAATAGATGATGGCCAGCTTGAAAGGCATGAAAATTGTGCTCATGCGGCGGTGGAAACCAGAAGAAGGTATGTAGTAAACATATGCATAAAAGGCCTGGCCTTATTTTTTTTGCATAGCTGCCAGGTATTCGCACTCATTGTTAAGAGGCGAGATTAATTCAATAGTGATTTCCAGGCTGATCAACGTTGAAAACGTCGGAGTCGCTGGAGGGTAATTGTGCGCGCCGATTTACCCAATCCCAACTGACGCGTGCTACCACTAGTGTTCCATCTATGGTCTCTGATTTGATTGAGAGTTCAGCAGTGGGCTATCCCCTCGATGCCCTCCTTTTTGGAGGCTCGCCAGCACCCGACCATCTCCCGGAACAGGCGAGACGAGCTTTTCCGACCGCTTCAATGTCATTATCAACGTTCCTTTATCTTTCTACTTTTAGTTGATGTCTTCTACAAAGGAGTCAAGCCTATGGCATGACTGAAACCAACAGTGTGGCCGTTTCTGTGGCTGGAGAGGACTACGTTTCCCGACCCTCAAGCACGTTAGCAGGTTCTCGCCTCCGCTCTTGCTGTGAACTAATCTCTTCACATCCGAACAGTGGGCGTCCCTCGCCTGTCAATGACATTGTGATCGTGCAAAATAATACTGCTGTGTCCTCTCCCCTGGTCGGGGAAGTATGGTTGTGAGTGTGAATCTTACTTCAAGTGATTGCAAATAATAAATTACTTAGACGAGGGCCGAATATCATGAAAGGGTATTGGCGCGATCCAGGTGGTCGAAATTGAATTTGCGTGAAGTGAAATAAATGTTAAAAGGCAAGAAACAGAAGCTACGGCTAAAACACTTACAAAAGATGGCTGGCTGAAGACCGGGGATTTGGGATTCCTTGACGAGGAAGGTTTCTTATACATCCGTGATAGAAGTAAGCTTATTAATTAACCTTCGTCAGCCGCGCTGACGCCCACTGCAGTTAAGGATTTGATAATTCGGGGTGGTGAGAATATTGTAAGCTTCGCACGTCTGTTTCGATTTGGTACTGATAAGGACGTAATTTTTCAAGGCATCAGTAACAGTGGAGAATGCCCTTTACACGGACCCTCGTGTATCGGAAGTGGCTGTAGTCGGTGTTCCTGACAAACGTCTAGGAGAACTGGTTGTTGCTGTTGTTTTCGTAAAACCTGGATTTCAAGGGAAAGTTTCGGAAGCGGAACTGGCAAGGACGGCTCAGACAAGGTTGGCTGTGTTCGATGTGTCGAATGCTTTGAAAGCTGATAGCGACAGGCTCCCGAAATTTGCAGTCCCGGTCATGATTGTCATGCAAGATAAACCGTTTGGTGCGTTTTGTTCTCATCAGGCTTAGAAGACTTCTGAGTTGTTCCTTGCAAAGAACGTACTCCTTCGGGGAAGATTCTTAAGCAAGTAGTACGTCAATCAGCCAAGGCGGAATGGGAGAAGAGACGTACTAAATCCACATCCTGCACCAAGTTGTAGAGTTCCCTTATATCTGGATTGTAATACCTCTTGTTCTAATACATATTTTCTGGGTACTTGTATCGTTCGCAGTAGTCAGCACGTGGTCCCTTCCACCTTCTGAGCTGCTAGCATTTGGACGGTGGCCAATACTTTTCCGAGTCCCATTTTTTCTTGCCCGTCTGTTGGATACGAAAGCTTAACGACATTTCACGAACCTAGACACGACATGGATCGCTCGAACTCAACGTCTTCCAATTCGTCTAAACCGTCGGCCAGCCCTTTTGCATACCAGACCCGTCTCTTGGAACGCACGGGCTCCACTCGTGGAAACGGGGGATCCTTGTCACGCAGCAATTCACAATCAACCAAGGGAATATTTCCAAGTCCTGCAGGATCGACTGTTGCCGGTACCAGGAGGTGGACGCCATCGCATCGGGTTGGAAATAGTCTAGATGCTGTGCGAGGAAAGTGGGAGGAGAGGGCAAAATCAGAGATCGTCCTGGAATCCCACTCTGCATCATCTAGTCCTACTAGAGAAATTTCCGAGACATCGTATCCCCCTGGGATTCGCCAATCTCCCGAACGCACAGGCTCTTCTGATGATCGACCATCCACTCCTCCTGCTTTTGTGGATGGACCTGTGCAATACAAAACGCCTACCTATCTTAAACGTCACACGATGCCTGCACCAATCATTGGCTCACCCTTGTCTCCAAATAATACAGGTGTCACGGTAGAAGCCAATTCCTCTTCGTCGTCATGGGCCGTCCCAACTCAACGCATCCATTTGCCTATGTCGCTTCCTCCGCATTCTTCTCCATCCTCGGCTGTTAAGTCCGTGAGCGGGTCTATTGTTCCCCCGTCCTCTTTGGAGCCGACTCGGTCGTCGCCACCCTCCCGATATCGTCGTTCTAATAGCTTCAATCATGCTGGCCCGAACTCGTTAGGATCGTTGAGGAATTCAGACATCACCCCGCCATCGTCTAAAGCATCATTCTCTTCTCGGACTCCGCTGTCTGCACCAGTCCAACGCCCCACATCCTATAGTGCCCAGTCAATTTCCGATAGTCATAAACCTTGGTTGATCGCAGGTAATATTGCAAACTCGTCAAGCTCATCTGAAAGGTTCTCGAATCAGTTACACACACCCGGACCCCCATCTTTTTCTGTGATGTCGCCAAGTCCATACAAAAGCTCGTATATGTCTACCAAGAAGGCATCTACATACGGGGACAACTTAGTTGTCGGTCGTAAACTTGGGGGCCATCTTCCCCGCATCGCAAGCGGTGATGCAGGTGATGATTGGGAAGAGGACTACAAACCTGATGATGATCGCCGGGAGAAAAGGGAAAGACGGACGAGAGACTGGGATGATGTACAATTATCAGCACACAAGCAGGACTCAGCCATTGCTAGTGTTACCAGTTCGGATGATGTCGCAGGCATCCCTGGGCGATTACGTCTGTCACGAGACAAGACACCCAGTGCCCCATCGTCGCCTTTACCCTCTTCCCGGCTCTCCGGCGGTCTTTGGGCGGATACTCAACGTCAACATCTACAGGCCTACGAATATTTATGTCACGTCGGAGAGGCGCAACAATGGATAGAAGGTTGTCTCGGGCAGGAGTTGGAGTTTGGGGTTGTGGAGATGGAAGCTGGTCTGAGAAATGGAGTTGTGTTAGCAAGGCTAGTCAGAACCTTCCGAGGGGATGCCATTGTGCGTAAAATATACGAGGTATGCTCAACAGCTTTGCCACCACCGCCATCTTTTCGACCTTGATCGCTTTGTTTTCAGGCCCCAAAGCTGGATTTTCGTCATTCCGACAACATCAATTACTTCTTTAATTTTGTTCGAGAGGTCGGCCTTCCTGAAGTAAGTTCTCGTATCTTCGTTACTTCTGTCGATTTAATAGTCGTAGTGTTTCATTTTCGAGCTTACAGATCTGTACGAGATGAAGAACCCACCGAAAGTGATATATTGCATTCACGCTTTGAGGTATTCATACGATTTGAATTAAAGGCGCGCGCCCTGATTTAAACACTTTCTCTAGTCATCTCCTTGCCCGTCGAGGCATGGCAGAACGTATTGGTAATCTCTTAGGCCGTCTACAGTTTTCGGACGATCAACTTTCAAAGACTCAAAAGGGATTAAAAGATGCCGGTATTGTCATGCCCAACTTCGGCAATGTGGGTAGAGAACTGGCCAAAGAGATCAACGAGGAACCTGAAATGGAAGTTGAAACTGAGGATGAACGTGAGTGATAATTTAGTGATCTACCCCGTCTCTCACTCTATTGTTACTTCGTAGGCCGAGACCGTCTACTTCTCGAGAATGAGGTCTCCATTATCGCAACACAATGTCTTGCCCGAGCATTCCTGGTCCGGAAAGCTCAAGCCGCCCAACGTGTTCGCGTTTCCCTAGCTGAACGCCATTTCCTTAAGATTCAAGCTCAATGTAGGGGCATGCTATCTCGACGACACTTGGAAAATCTACGCCGACAACAAGCTGACCTTACCCCTTGGATTATCTCACTACAGACCGCTCTCCGAGCTGTAATCGCGCGAAGACTGTGGCATTCCCGTCTTCGACTCATCGAGCGATCCTTTAGATTTGTGATCAAGATTCAGGCTCAAGTTCGCGGAGTTCTTCAGCGACAACGACTCGCCCGGTTGAAAATAATAATGAGAAAGAGTAATTTGTCTATTGTCAGACTGCAATCCCTGGCTCGAGCACAGATCACCCGAAGGGCTCATCGAGAAATTGCAAAGCGCTTTGCTAAACCAGGAATTAAACCTTCTGTTGTGGCTCTGCAAGCATGTTTTCGAGGTGTTTTGGAGAGAAAAGGGGCAATTCGGTGGATGAACCTGCTGAAAAGTTTTGATTCACAATTTATTGGAATGCAAGCTCACTGCAGGGGGGTCCTCGTGCGTAGACGCATACGGATGCAAATGGCGACACTCGAAGACGCGACACACGTGGTTGTTCGAATACAGGCCGCAGTTCGGACTTATCTTGCCAGAAAACGCTTACTTTCGCTCATCCGCGGTCTTCGGAGAGCAACGCCGATGCTCATCGGTCTTCAGGCGCATGCGCGTGCTAGTATTACACGTCAACAGCATATGAATATTAGCAAAGCACTCTCGGAAGCCGTGGTTGTCACCACTGTTGGAAATTTTCAGGCTTTGGCAAGGGCAGCCCTGACCCGTAACAAGCATCGGGAACAAAATAAACGTTTGGAATTTCTTGAACCAGAAACGGCTGGTTTACAGGCTGCTGCTCGTGGGACACTCGTACGGCGGGACTACGTTGCGTGGAGAGATCATCTACGGAGAAATCAACCCTTGGCCACACTTTTGCAAGCTATGTTACGGGGAGTTTTGCAACGGAGAAAATTTCGAGCCAAAATGCAATATTATCGTACTCACCTTGAAAAGGTCGTAAAAATACAGTCTCTTTTCCGCGCAAAGGAGACGCGGGAACAGTACCGACAACTAACTCTGGGAAAAAACGTTACAGTTGGCACAATCAAGAATTTTGTTCACCTGCTGGACGATTCTGAAGCGGATTTCCAGGAGGAAATCAAGATCGAGAGACTGAGGAAGAAAGTGGTTGAAGGCATTCGAGAAAATCAGGCCTTGGAGAACGACGTCAGCGACTTGGATGTTAAAATTGCACTCGTTGTGCAGAATGTCAAAAGTTCTGAGGAACTCATCAAAGCTAGGCGGAGACATGGGGCAGATAGCGCGGCCGCACATGCTGCACGAGCGTCTGTTCTTGCTGCCCACGGGGACCCATTTGCCGGTTCTAATACTCTTGATCATGCTGCCAAACGTAAATTGGAACTTTATCAACAACTCTTTTATCTCCTACAGACTAGGGCCGAGTACTTGAGCCGACTGTTCCTTCAGATGTCTCAAGACAAGACACCGGAGAAGAATAGGCGTCTCACTGAACGAGTGGTTTTAACTTTATTTGGATACGGACAGGATCGCAGAGAGGACTTCCTTCTATTGAAGCTGTTTCAAGTCAGTCGCAAACACAGAGTTGATTCCATTACTCATCGATTTGTGATTATCAGCTTGCCATTCAGGAAGAAATTGTGCTCGCTACGTCTGCCCTTGAAATTATCCATGCCCACCCTATGTACATCAACATTGCTGTCCACTATGTTCGCCCAAAGCAAATGACTTACGCTCGTGAAACTCTCCAAGCAGTTATCTGCGAGGTGGTCGGCTCCGAAGATCTCGATTTAGAAGCGGATCCATCCCTGGTGATCACAGAATGAGTTTCTTTGCCTGTTGTGTATTGACAATGTTTGATAAAGATTTATCGGGCCAGAATAAACGTCGAGGAGATGAGGTCCGGTATGGTTAGCTCTAAGCAGAAGGACGTCCCCTTTCACGAGGCTTTAAATCATCCCGACACTAGGGCTGAATACATCCGGCGTACGTATCTCCCCTATCCTCATGGCCGGCACGGATAAAGCGACAGTTTTTTACGCAGACCTTCAAACCCTGCAATGGTGGACAGAGGCCTTTGTGACGGCCATCACGCAGTCGACGAAAAAAATGCCATTTGGGATGCGCTATCTAGCTAGGGAGACACTCATGGCCCTTCGAGTGGGTCGTGCTGGCTTTTTGGGGATAGAGCGATGCTAATTCTCGATTCCCAGGACCAGTTTCCTGATGCATCAGACGAGTCTCATGCAGCCTGCATAGGTAGACTAGTTTATTACCGATACATCAACCCAGCAGTAGTGTACGTCTTACAGCGACTTGTTGTTTCGATTTCGCTGACTATATTTCAGTACTCCAGAGACATTCGATATCGTGCCGAACACAATTGATCTAGCCGCTCGCAAGAATCTTGCTCAGATTTCCAGAATACTCACACAGATTACAAGCGGTACTGAATTCGGAGATGATAGCCCTAGTTATGTACCCATAAATGACTACGTGCGTAAAGCTATTGGACAGATGTCGACATGGTTGATTGAAGGTAGGAACATGTTTGCATGCAAGAAGAATCGGCTAAATGTGGTGTTTCAGTTGCAAATGTCCCTGACGCGGAGACCCAGCTCCATGCACACGAGTTCCTTGATGCGACAGTGCAACCTAAGCCCATTTATATCTCCCCTAATGAGGTCTACGCTATGCATGCACTTCTATCCCAACACCAGGACTCATTAGTGCGTCTTGGCTAATAGTTTCTTGCTCTCATGACTGATATATTCGAGTCCAGGCTCCTTCTCGGGATGATACTTTGAGGGTTATTCTTACAGAACTAGATGGCGTTCCCAATCTCGGTAGTGACGAGTTGAAGGATGCCAGAGACCGAGCTATCACACTCGAGCTAACGAATCGTTTCGCACACGTTCGAGGTGAGTTGTCGTCAGCCGATTCATCTACATATTAATTTTTACGTCTAGACCCACATGCTGAGGAGAAGGCGCTTTGGGTTCAAGCTAAACGGGGGGTGCTTGCTATCCTTCGTGTGCAACCCGCCCAGGATCTGGTTGAATCCCTTATGAGACCAGTCACAGATGAAGATGAACTTGCATGGGAAAGTATCCTCGAAAATGAAATGGAGAACGAGCAATCGCGGCAAATACCCAGACGTCTGCCTTCAACAACAGCTGCAGAATCTGCCTACCGTCTCGAAGACATACGATCGTGAGCCCTGTATTTTCCTTCGATGTGAAAAATTCTTATATCTGGGTAGGTTAAATTTCAAGGAAGTGAAGGCCCACGCTATATTTTTCCTCCTGGAACTGGAGAAGCAAGGAAAAATCTCAAGAGGCGACGGTTTCCAGGGAATACTCAACGCGATTGCGGGCGACGTCCGTTCCAAACATCGCAAGCGACTTCAACGCCAGCAAGAGATGGAGAGCATGAATGGCGCTTTAAGACATTTAGCCGAGCGCAAGAAATACTTCGAAGAGCAGATTAATAGTTACCATGATTACGTCGAGGCTGCCATGAACACTATGCAGCGTGGCAAAGGGTGCGCATGCCCTTTTCTACGCTGGTACGTCTGACTATAATTAAACAACAGGAAAAAACGCTTCGTTCTCCCATTCACCAAACAATACTTCCACCTTCGCGACCTACAGAAGTCAGGCGCACCACCACAATTCGGCTCATTTAAATATGCGGCCAAATATTTGTATGAGAAGGGCATTTTATTGTCCATTGATCAATATTCTCCCCGTCAATTTGACAAAGTGGACCTTACCATCTCTTCGAATAAGACTGGCGTTTTCACGCTAGATCTTGATTCAACTACACTTGGGATATCATCCCGTATTGCATCTGAAGACGTCCGAATGGAGGATCTTTTACAAGCCCAATATCAGAACCGCTCGTCTCTTTCCCTGTTTAATGGCATGGTGAAGGTCAATCTCCTCTTGTTTTTATACCAGATTAACAAGAAGTATGTGACATATCTATTCTCGATACTTTGAGCTGATTTAGACTTCACAGATTCTACGTCTGAGTTCAATCAATATTCATACATTTTCGTTCTTTCACATCATTTACGCTCTGCCATATCCCTCGCATATGTAACTTTAGTCGCCAACATATATATTTCTTATCTTGTTCTCGAATTGTTATTTGGATAAGCACCAAGCACCAATTGTACGTCTACCATGATCTGGCATATTTGCTTTCATTTATTCATGATCCGTCAGAGAAGTCAGGGTGTCGATCACTGATGGGAGCGTTTTTCCAAGTCCCATAGCCTTGACGGCCATCATTGCACGCTTTATTTTCTAATACGCAAGACATCCTATCGAAGTTTAGCAGACTGAAAAAATGGTCACATGACCTTGCCAAAAGTGGTCAGTAAAAGTTCAGTTTGCCTGTAGAGCTCACTTTAGCAGAATTGTAGCCATAATATTAAAGAATATACGTGAATTTATTTTGATTTTTACAGAATTTATATGGAGCAGGAGAGGTGATTTTAATCGGTGGCCTGACGAAGAGTCTAATTACGTAAGTCGCCTCTTAATATTGTCCGTAGCTTCGGCACGTCTCTAGAAAAATGACCACACCACTGTTCGCCATGGGACCGCCGCCATTACCACCAGGATGGACGGAACACATCGGTACGACATAGATCTACACGCGTTGCGCATTAATGTCCTTTCACTACAGGTCCAGGTGGTCAAGTTTATTACCACAATGCCCAAATTCAAGAATCGACGTATGTTCGACCGCTGCCTGCATTTTCTAATCTTCCGGCTCCTTCAACATCACAGACAAAGAAGAGGGAGAAGCCTCTTGTGAAAACCCCGATACCCGGAACTGGCTGGTTACGTGTGAAAACAACCGAAGGAAATGTTTTCTATTCACACAAGCTGAAGAAGGAGAGTGTCTGGGTAGTTCCAGAAGAAATCAAGGAGGAAGTGGAAGCACTAGAAAGGGATGAACGCTCGCGAGAAGAGCAGGAACTGGGAGAGGCAAAAATGAAAGAAGAAGCGACGAAAAGGTTGGAGATTGAGCGGATCAAGTCAGAGGTACAGGATGCAGTCAAACGAAGGGCAGATGATGCTATTCCCTTGGATGCGCTCGTGATATCGAAGAAGGCAAGAACAGAGGTGGAGGAAGAGGAGGAAGGCGATAGCGGTGAAGAGGAATGGCAGCAGGAAGCAGCTGCTCAGTTGGCTATCGAGGCGGAGGAAGAGAATAAAAGGGCGGATGATAAGGCCATAAAAGCAGAAGACTCGGCTGGGAAGCAGAAGGAGGCCGCGCAATTAAGTATGCCGCAGAGGGTCGATCTCTCCCTCGAAGAAGCAAAAGCACTTTTCAAAGTTCGTCTTTGTCTGGATGACCTTGATCTGTCCTAACTTTTTGGCCAGACCCTTCTTAGGGAGAAAGACGTGAACCCCCTTCATCCTTGGGATACTTCTCTTCCTCTTTTTGTCTCAGATCCACGTTATGTTCTACTTCCATCTGTCTCAGCCCGTCGTGAAGCCTTCGATGAATACTGCCGCGACTGCGCACGCGAGCTGCGTCAGAAACATGTCAAGAAAGAGAAAGACGCAGTAACCCCGAAAGAAGAATTTGAACGTCTATTACGAGAAGAGGTGATGAGTGCAAGGGCAAGTTGGGCAGAATTTCGTAGGTCATGGAAAAAAAGCCGACGTTTTTGGGGTTGGGGTCGCGATGATCGCGAACGAGAGAAACGATTTAGGGAATACACCAGAGAGCTCGGCGAACGTGAGTTTTCATTTCTGCCATTTGTTGTCTATTTTGTTTTTACGCGCAAGTTTTGGCCATCAGGAAAGCGAGTAGCAGCGCAGAACGTCGAAACTGATTTTTTCGCTCTCTTAAAGGACAGCGGCCCTTTCAAGCCAGATTCCATTTGGAAGGATGTTTGTTGGGCCTTACCTTACATCCCTCCATTTATATTTTGATGATCCTTTTGCAGGTAAAGCGGTCACTTTCAAAAGATCCCCGTTACGATGCCGTTGGATCTGCATCACTCCGCGAAGACCTTTTTAACACCTTCCTGAAGGCACATGCGTCATCACCAACAATGACCGTCATGTCTAGTATTGCCGACGGTATCCTCGCTGTCGACTGTGCGCCGAATGAAGATGACGCACAACGGACGCATAAGGAAAAAAAGGAGAGAGCCATAAAAGGACGGGAAGAAAAAGTCAGAACCGAGCTGGGTCGTCTGGGAGCTGAAATGGAACGGACCCGGGTGGGCCTGAACACGAAAGAAGGTGAAATGGAATTCAAGTTGCGTCAATTCTTTGATTTGATTACAAGCGGGTGTTTTTGGTGCTCACTCTTGGCTTAGGACTATGCTGACAGATGCCATCCGAGATCCGCAGGTATGTAATAATTGTGGCAAGGACACGTTTTGATATATTTTCAGTCGAGATGGGATACTGCCCTTCCGCAACTTAAAACTGATTCTCGGTTTATTCGATCACCACTTCCACAAAACCAGCAACTGCATCTCTTCCGTGCTCACATCGAACAACTACGCACCAAACAGCTCGAGCATTTACATGCGCTCTTTCAGTCACACACAGCATCTCTTGCCTCTCCTTTCTCGTCCTTATCCCTCCAATCCTTGCTCTCCTGCCTGCCTGCCACCAGGCTTGGCCTCAACATTCAGTCTTTGGAACATGAATTTGAAAAATGGCAACGCGAACGCACCAGTGAGGCCAGAATAGCGTTTGATGAGATGCTGGGAGAGAATTCCTTCGTGGAGTTCTGGGGAAGGTTAAACAAAATTGGTGGGGAGGGGGTTGATGGCGGCGTCAAAGCGGATGAGCTCGAGGAGGACGTCGGAGAAGGTGGAGGCGGTAAGGTTTGTCGAGATATATATTCCCACTGGGAAAGCTCCAGATACTAAAAGTTTACAGGTCGATATGAAGGCTTTGGCAAAAGGTGTTGATGTGCATGAAGTGGAGAGAGTTTTAAAGGTGACGCGTTTGATTCTTATGTGCGATGAGTCAACTCATTCCGATGCTTGCAAAGAATGACAAAAGGTATATCAATTTTGACCATGTTCCTGAGCAACGAGAACGATGGATACGGGTGAGTGGTATACTGAAGCTGGACCCACCGTATGAGCTGATGTGTTGTAGGATTACCTATCACGACTAGCAGCTCCCAAGTTGTCTGTACATCTACCAACGACTTGAATATTATATAGCTTGCTTGTAATGATCAGCCTACCCGTGACTGACACGTCAGTAAATCCATAGTTAGTATGCAAATAAAAAGCCATTAATTTATCGAGGCTTGGTCAACAGCTCCCTATGAATTGGCTGCAACTACTTTTGCTATCCTTCACCGTCCTTTCATCATGTGTCTCTGCCCAAGTCCCTGATTCTGCTGACGTGTCCAAGGAGAAACACGTCTACCAGAGTGATGTAGCGCGTCTTCGAAAAATAGTTATCTCCAGGTCAGCTATCGCGACCAACTACCTGGTTCATAATCTGACATTATACTTTCCTAGTATATACTCGCACAGGCGTGTCAAGCAACTTGCGTTTTCATTGTAATAACTTATACTTTTCCCCCAGGGAAATCTTCTTGCGCGAATTAATCTCAAACGCTAATGACGCGCTTGAGAAGCTTCGTTTGACCTCTTTAACGGACAAATCTGTTTGGGATGGTGCAGATCCGTTAAATATTACGATCAAGGCGCTCAAAAACCCGGATGGTGGTGGTCAGCTCGTCATTTCAGGTTGGCAATACCTACATGAACCTTCCCTTAAAACTCACTTGCTTCCAGATACTGGCATCGGAATGACATCCGAGGAGTTAACCACCAATCTCGTGAGGACCACGTTAGTGCTTTCGTGCTTATAACACGATTTAATAGCACACATCATAGGGAACATTAGCGAAGTCTGGAACATCTGATTTCCTAGCAAGGGCTGAGAATCAGGATGGTGCGGGAAACGGGAATCTCATTGGAGCATTCGGTCTTGGATTTTACAGCAGGTGGGTTGACGTGCTTCAGTGGCGATGGTCGGTCTGAGCATCTCTGTCGCTATCTTTAAAGCTTCCTCGTCTCCGACCAAGTCTACGTGTCATCTATCGCTCCCAAATCTGACAAGAATCCCAATCCCGTTCAATATGTTTTCAGCTCATCCGCCGACGATACTTCCTTCGACATTTACCCTGACCCAAGAGGTAACACTCTTGGCCGAGGAACGGAAATAACCTTGGTCCTGAAAGAAGATGCTCTCGAGTTTCTCGACACTCAAAAATTGACTGGATTAGTGTAAGCCCTCAAGACTATCTATCCGAAAAAGCTTTCCTAATATCAATCAGTAACAAGCACTCGTCTTTCTCTACGACTTACCCGATTTTCTTGTTCTCTGAGAGGTTCGAAGAGGTACCAGACGAGGATTTGACTGAAAGTCCTGTTGTAACGTCATCCGAAGCCTCCGAGAAAAGGGGGTTAGACGAGGACGAGGTCACCGTGGAGGAAGTGTCCGACAAGACCGAACATAAGGAGGATCCACCTCCAAAGATGAAATCTGTCCTCGTAGAGGAGTGGGTTCAACTCAATTCTCAACCCCCCCTTTGGATGAGGCAGGTCCAGTAATTCGTTAATTTAATTCCCTGTTCGCTGAAGCTATTACATTAGGGACCCGAAAACGATCACGGATGAAGAATACACTTTATTCTACCAGGCAACTTTCAAGGATTTTGCAGCCCCATTGGCCTGGCATCACTTCTCGGGCGACTCGGGATCTGGCGTCTCTTTTCGTGCCATCATATATGTTCCTTCCAAACTCCCGGAATTATATTGGCAAACTCCGGTGGCAGGCTCGTCTGGAGATATCAGATTAATGGTGAAGCGTGTCTTCATAACGTCTGATCTTGGGGAGGAGGGACTACCGAAATGGGCCAGCTGGGTGAAGGGTGTAGTAGATGGTGCGTCGACTACATTATTGATCCGTTTATTGCCCTCTAAACCATAACAGCTGATGATCTGCCATTGACTGTCTCGAGAGAAACTCTACAGTCCACGCGCTTTTTAAAACAACTCAAACAAGCCATTATTAAACGCCTTGTACAAACATTTACTCGCCTTTCTGAAGACGAAGAAAAATTTGCAATGGTGCAGAAATCTTACGGCTCTGTATTAAAGCTGGGTGGGATTGACGACCAGAAGAACCGCAACAAGTTGGTGGCTTTAACGCGCTACCCGACAAATCAAAGGAGTATAACCTCACTGGATCAAGTAAGTCTTATCATTCGAGCGTACGGAAATAACAAGTAAATCAATGCCGTTGGCCATAGTATTTAGAAAATAAAAAACAGGGTCAGAAGCAGGTATGGCCCGCCCTTGGAGTCAGCTATTTCGCTAACTCTGACACTCTGTAAGGTCTTCTACCTGGCAGAACTTGGAAAGTCAGCGGAGGAACTTGCAAAGAGTGTTTTTGTGGAGAAGCTTTCGGCTAGAGGATATGAAGTCCTTCTTCTCAGGGAACCATTGGATGAGATTCTGATCCAGAACATTCGGAGCTGGAAGTAAGTTTCTTGTTTGTAATTCGAACTCATGCTGATACTTCGCCAACAGGGGTTTCAATTTCCAGGATGTCGCTAAGGCTGGTTTGAAGTTTGGGGACGAAGGTTCGTAACGCAGTTGTGGGCGTGACTGGCAGGTCGTGATGCTTTCTAATTAAGAATTACATGCGGAAGAGCGAGAGCAACAGAAGGAGTTGACGGCGAAATTTAAACCGCTCCTGGAGTGGCTTAAAGCTGAAGCCAAAGATGTCGTTAGGGATGGTGAGTTCATTTTATGTCACGTATTTCAATGTCCAAGTAGAGCACTACTGATATGGTCGACAGTCGTCATCTCCAACAGGCTTGTCTCATCGCCATGCGCAGTAGTCGCCGACATCAACGGCTACACCGCTAACGTCGAAAAGCTGATGAGTACGCATATTCCGAGTTGGGTTCGTCTCAATATTGGTATATTGAACTCATGATTTAAGGCACGTCGAGCAAACAAGACAATGGTTTTATGCTTGAGTTTGCCAAAAAGCAGAAACTACTGGAAATTAACCCGCGCTCCCCGTTGATAGAAGGCCTTCTTCGTCGCGTACAACAGCTGCCTTCTGAGGAGGAAGGAAAAGATCTTGATGCTGAAGATGAGCTAAAAGAAGTAGCTTCCATCCTTATTGATGGTGCTCTCGTGCGTTCGGGCTTCGACGTGCCGGACTCTAATAGGTAAGGGATCATGCATGTTATCACGGCTGAAGGATCATGTAACTTCTGTACACAGTTTCTTCTCTCGCGTGGACCGTGTGTTGCGACGTTCTTTAGGCGTATCGGAGACGGCGCCTACTGACACGACCGTGAAACCAGCACCACCTGTTGATCCTAAATTACCTGAGGAAGAAAGTGATGAAGATAGCAAGGCACGTGTGGTCGTTCCGGATAATATGAAGGATAAAGTTAGTCGCAGTAACCTGTTACTGAACGTCAGTGTTTCTGATGCTGAAACTAGATATCGATTGAGATGGAGGAAGTCGACGAGGATGGAAATCTGGTCCATGACGAGCTCTGAACCTACCGTATCACGTGACACCCGAATTTTGCCTGTAAATACTTTAAGGCTTGTTGCATGTAAACAGTTGTTCCACGTCTACAGTAACAGGAAACCCACTGATACCCTAATCACAACGATACTGAACACCTTGAAGACTAGGTCAATAATAAAATGGCGGCCTTTTCTCGTCTTCAATTGGCTGCAGCGTTGCTCGGTATATATGTTGAGCATTCCCCTATTTTTAACAATCTAATACCCTATCACTTAGAGTACGACAACGACCTTTCAAATCCTGACGCCCCAAATCGTTCTGCTCATGAGAGTGCCATCTTTGCTCACCTTCGTCGGAGCATCCGCCCTCCTGTCCGGAAAAGTGATTATCTTGGGATATCTCTTCCTAGCGAAACGGGAAGCCTGGGTGGTCGAGAGTCTGGTTTGGACCAGAGGAGGTCAAGAGGCTCGATCGAAGCCCTGCGGAATCCCTTCGGCGCGGATACAGTCGAAGGTTACGAAGAGGATGAAAAGGGAGAAGATGAGATGGAAGTCGATCTCACTTCGTGGGGACTTGACGCATTCATGCCTAAGGACAAGGAATCTAAACATGGTAGGAGTAGGAGCAACGCAAAAATGGAAGTCCTTCTAAACCCCCATCCTGTATCACTACGCCGTACAGGCCATCAAGCCGCAAGCCAGCGTGCTGCTGGGGCACGATCCATGAGTCTAGGCAACATGGACCAGTTTGGTGCTGGTGGTGCGTTCTTGGATACTCGACCGGCAATGGATGATAAACGTCGACGCTCTTTTGGCTCTCCGCTTGATCTAGAAAGAATGGCACGACCTCATATGCAGAGTGAACGGCGTCGTGTGTCTTCTCATGTTCTTATAGAAACATTGCCGGCTGCTCTACCCCTTCATTCGGTCCCCTTCCCGTCGCGTTCTGATCCTGCGTCTTCTACGCACTTTAACGAGAACGATTTGTCGGGCTCGAGGCCTTTGTCTCATGCGTCCCGGCTCAATCTACACCCGGCCCATGAGAGAACTTACTCCAGCGTTACTATGGCCTCGAGGGTACTTGCAAATGAGGAAGAGAGCAACCCATTCTCTGTACGACCTCCCTCTCCCGAACGTGCCTCACGATTTGATCCAAAGTCAAACCGTCCACGTACTGTGTCCAATGCGACTATGGTAACATCTGCAGCTTTGCTCGCAGAGAACGATAACCCAATTCCCCTCCGGCCACCCGCTCAGTTCGATTCTAAGGTAAATGCTCACGCGCGCACTATGTCCAACGCATCAATTAGGTCTCATATGCTTTTGGACAATGACCATGGGTCAGTTATGTCGGGGCAAGGTCGAAGTGCTCGCGAGCGTCCTTACTCTACTGTCGAACTGTTGAGACCCAAGATACTAGTTATGCCCAGCCCTTTGCAAGCCGTTACTCCAACTGCGCCGGCCCAACCTGTCAAACCTAGGCCTGGTTTTCAATTATCTACAGATGGTCCTCCATTACCGCCTGGTGCGCGCTCCAACCGCCGGTTGTCTGTGACATTATCGGCTGTCGAACCGTCTACCGTACCCATTGCATCCAATTCATTCACGCCAAATCCTCGTATTAACCTTTCATTATCCCAATTAACGTTTCGGAACACACTTATGGTGGGAGGTCAACGGGATGTCGCATATTCAGATATCGATGGGGTGCTCCCTCGCGCCACAGAAGATGGTGAACAAATTCATATGGAGTCGCCAAAAGAGGAGTTGCCAGTACTGGAGTCGGTCGCCGTGGAAGAGCCTTCAGGAACAAGCCGAAGAACGGGTAAACTCTTTGGAAAAAGCCTGATCGATGACCTCGAAGAACGGAAAGCTCGTATTCGTAACAAGCAGCGGTAATGTTGTCAATTTCAATTGTCTGACGTGTTGGGTTAATGGTTTTCCACAGAGTGTTTACTGGCGACGAACGCCCATCTATGATGGCACGTATTGACACGCAACGTTCCAGTAGACTCATAGACCCTAACTCCCTTCCATCACGGCCCACATCTCAGCACATGAATTCTTTTGGATCATCACACTCCAATCAAGCCTTAGGTCGGCGCACCTCGTCCAACATTAAGCCGCTTCTCAATTTCGACGATGACACACGATTAACGCCAGCGAATCCGGTCCCAGGTTCTAAAATACCGAACTCCCGATCTGTCTTCGGCGTAGACACGTTATGGGAACGTGAAATGGCTAAGCTGCGGGAGATAGAAGCCTTAGAGAAGCGGGAGGCGGACGAAGCAAGCAAACGAGAGACAACAACTGAGGCTCGGCGCAGCAAAAAGGGCAAGGGCAAGGGTAAATCGAAAGGCAAGGGTTCTGTACACCTCACCGAACCAGCAGTTCCGATTGCGAGGGCGTCTGAAGAACCCCCAGTGCTACCCGCCATACAGAAGGCCACTGTCCGACGCCCACCCACGCCTGCCGAGGACGGCATGAGTGAGAGCGATGAAAGCATGATTGAGGCTCAACCGCCAGTTGGTCAAGATGGCGCAGGTGCCCCTGCGGAACGCTGGTTCAGCGACTCTTCAGAGGAAGACAATGCACCTAGACGCACCACTGGCAAGGGTCCGAGGTATAGACATCCGAGTGTAGGTCGCGACCAACAGGCAGATGATGATAGCGAAGAAGACCTCCCGCTCACAGCAACGGTCGGGCGCGCAGTCCGGCGAGCAACACGACTGGGATATTCAAGACCAGAAAGAGCAGACTCAGATGAGGAAAAGCCTCTATCGGTTCTGCTTGAGAAAACTAAATTAAGCCTTCTCCCAGTCACTAATTTTGACCGGAATCCGGGAGAGGCCGACGATGACGATGACCAACCACTTGGTCTTCGAGCATCCAAAGCGATAATGTCGCCTTCAGCGTTGAATGGTATGGAAGGGGGAGACGACGACGACAGACCTCTAGCATTCCATCCTGAACGGCAGCGTCGAGCACAGTATCAAATGATGGCGCAGCAGCAGCAGATGATGATGCAAGCTAGTAGTATGTTTTTTGGCGCCCCCCCTTCAATGATGGGGTCTGGCTTCTTTGCACCATCAATACAAGTGCCCATGATGATGGTGCCTCCGCCGCCTCCTATGCCTTCGCCACCTCCTGTACACGATGCAGCAAAATACGGTCGTGTAGATAAATGGAGACGAGATGTCGCAGTTGAAGGGGAACCGTGACACACTGGCTAATATTTCGCGTATCTTGTGGTTTCGTTGCATAGCGCCTTCTCCATTTTTTGCTCTGGATGTACTAAGGACAGGTATTGCATATTACATTGTAAAATACAGCGACATGGCGATCGTCTACTGTCCGAAAAGTTTTTTACTAATAATGCGAACTGGGATGACGAATGTTCCTGTGCGAATCACGTAACAAGACGACTGAGGTATATAAGCTATAGTCGTAGGACAAGGACCTGTGCGTAGAAAGTAGTAGATCATGTATTAGGATGGGTTGGCGATAAGCAATCTGCGTTTTGGTACTGTGACTATGTTCACATCTCGCCTTCCCATCTAACGTCGGAATTTTCATTAATTATGATACCCTGTGGGACATGAAGTAAAACTTACCTCGTCTTCAATCCTTCTTTGCCGGGCGTCTTCATCCTCATCATCGTCATAATCATCAGTCTCAACACTGCGAGGTACCCCAGGAGAAGTGTCGTCTTGAGCTCCTATGATTGCTGTGCGGTAGGGCGGCTGATGGGCATAGGGACTTCGAGAGTCGGTCGGGAAAGGGAAGTGATCGGCGCCAGCAGAAATAGGGGAAGACGACGGGAGTTGAGGCGACGGTGCACGGAGTCGGAATATCAACGTCGTAAGAATCGACTTTTGTGGTCTACCATGCCAGGAAGATACGAGAAGGGTGATGTAAAATGCCACGACCCACACGAGAAACACTGCGAATAGAGCTTTCGATGCCCTCAACCATAAAGCCGAGAGGGTAAGTATACATAATCCAAACAGAAGGGCATGGAAAAGGCCGCTTAATATTCTGTCAAATAAAGAAGGCATGACAGGACGCGGAATAGACGGGCCGACGATGGGTGTTGTTACTACCAGGCCATCTGTCGTGGCTGGCGTTGAAGACTCTTGAGCACGATGGGCTTGGCTCAGGTGGTAATCCAGTTCACCCTGTCGACGGTGAAATTATTAGGACGAATGGCGTTTTTGCGGAAAAACTCACCACTGCATTTAGACTACGACGCCGGTCAAGCCAGTCTACATCCCTCAAACTTCTACCATTGACAGGACTACGTTGGTAACCAAGAAGTTCCCCTGTAGGTACAGCGAGCCAGCTACCACTGGCATTACGAATGCGACGAGGGGGACGATTGACGACCTCGAATGTCCGTTGCGCACCCGCAGAACTGATAGACTCACTATCATTAGACACCCGTTCGTCATGGCTTCCGCGCCCCATTCCAGATGTTCCGAAAGAGTACGCTCGAGTACGGGGAGATGAAGGGGGAGAAGGACTACCATTAATATGAGCCGCGCTTCCAATCTGCACACCTTGAGACGACAACTTTTCTGTAGTCTCCGTCGAATTCATGCGGCCCCTTGAGCCTATTTTTTTCTCATCCTCGCCTTTCCGCAATCGTCTGAGGCATGCGGAAACAAAGAGCAAGACAGGAACCAAGCCGTAGAAGCCAGCAAAAAGAGCAATTCCTGCTTTTCCGTGTGCTGTCCGCAACAATGCCGAAGATGAACGTTTTGCACTGTATACCGTAGATCTGGTGGTTGTAAAAGAAGTACTTATTCCGGCTATGCCAATCCCATAAGCTATGAGGGCCACCAGTAAGGACATGTAAACCAAGGCCATATGGTGTTCAGTTTTATGGCCGATATAAGACCCTGGCGCCGACAGTCGAAAGAGAGCAACCGCAGGGAGGAGTAAAGCGACGGACAGAGGCGCCAGAAGCTTATGCGCGAGAGATGAATTGTACATCGGCAAGACACCAGACACCGTAGATGGAGACGTGCTGCTTGTGGTTGGGATTGATGAGGTCGGTGAGGCCGACGATTGTGGTGCAATGGGGGATGCGCATTGAGATAAATATTGAATGGACACTCCAGCGCCAGAAGCATTTCCACCAGTCTGCAACTGGCCATTACCGAAACCGGACCATTTTTGATTCGATCCCGTGAGCATACCTTTGTATGCCCTTAGCAACCAGACGTCCGAAAGATACTTGCCCGAAGCATCTCGCCCGCCAAATACGACAGTATCAGAAGCTGCAGAGCGTGGCAGCGACTGGCCCACGAGCGTAGATGCAAATGGAAACGTAGCCGCTCCTTCACGTGGGCTAGGAAAGGTAGGTTTTCCAGATGTGCCAGGATCACCTGAAGGCAATACCCTACCCCAAGAGCCCGTGTCAACATCGAGTACAGCCTGAGATACGGGACATATAAGAAACTGGAGACGTGAGAATCCTTGTTACGCACCACTTCGCCGTTTTGAAGACCGCCATCGTCTTGCCACAGTGACGTATTGAAAGTCCCGAGAAGAAGGAAGACCTGAGAAGAAAAGCTGGCGGAAAAGTCGTTGAGATTCTGGACGAGGGATGCGCCAAAACGAGGTGCCGAACACGCATTAAGAGTGATGAACGTGCCAGTATCGGTACTGATGACATACGAATCCTGCTGAGCACAGGAGTCGTCAGAAGACGAGGTGTTGCATCCGCCCACTGCGACGATTTGCTTCAATACCATGGTCCCGGCTTGGCCAATCTTAGCTGTTAGTCCGTTGGCTGGTAGTCCGCTGACAGGAATATGCTCCCAGCTACCCGAGACGGTGTTTGGCATGTTCGATGACAATGTGCCAGAAAGGTTAAGTCTCCATATGTCGGAGAGTGATATTGGACTGTGTCCATCGAACCCACCCGCGAGATATATTGTGTTGTTTGGACCGGGCAATACAGCGTCCGCAACGGGGGGTACACGAAGGTCGATTCCACCAGAGGCACCCCAGCGGCTTGAAGGTCCACCAGGTGACAAACCGACCTGACTCCAGAACTGGTTGTTGTAATCGAATTCCTACCGAAATTGAGAATTGAAGTCAACAGCTCATCTCCAAAGTCGAAAGAACGAACCCAAACATCATCCAGAGGATTTCCATCAGAGCCTTTGCCCCCTATAACAACAAAACCGTGTCGACTAGAAGATATGAGTTGTGAGACCACATATGAAAACATTGGACGAACTTGCTAGCGGCAAAATCGTCGCCTGCCAGGGCTGCACTCCTCGCTGATGGATTGGACGGAAGATTTACGGGGGGTGACGGAATCGTCCAAGTAAGGGAGTTCATGTTTAATCTGCAACGATATGATAAATTATGCCGTCCCGCACAGAAACGCGTTAAAGACATACAAGTAAGTGCGTGCTACCGGGATAGAACCATCTGCCTCACCACCAAAAATGACGAGAGAACGACTGGTATCATCATACCCAATGGAAGCATCCTTTAAAGGGGGTGGTGACGAGCCACTGAGATAAGGGGTAAGATTAATCCACTGCAGGGGTGGAACGGGGATTGTAGTAGAGATTGTAGTCGATATTGATTGGGCGTAAGACAACGATATGAGGAAAAGAAGATGCCAGGCCATCCCCCAAGTTCAAGGAGAGCTTCACCACCTGTGCTAAAAGTTTCGAACCGACCAGCTGCGGTGCTCGACGTTGACCCTCACGATGACAAGACTAGCTATTACACTGGCCGTGAGCCATGCGGTCCTTCGATCACGTGATACAGCCTGCTATTGGCTGGCGAGGCTCTTATATGTTGCCATGTCTTTCAGTACAAAGCGCGTATTGACAGACGAGAACTATGAATATATGGTAGCCCCTCAGTTGGTTAACGATGCGTAAGTCTTGTTGTGCACAGCATCTCCTCATGACTGACCGCGGGTCTTAGCACGCCCCCTGGCCTTGTCTTGCGCCTCCAAAATATTGGATCTCGTGTCAGGAAACGTGCGTAGGTTAGATATCCATGATTACTCTCGCATTTGACACGTTCACTAGATGTAACGGAGGGCTACGCTACAAACCGATATCTTTCTGCGCCATCGTCGCCTACTTTATCCCCGGTAAGATCGCGCCCAGGTCAGCCCATAAACCACGCAGTCTTTCGATCGGCAAATGACACACTTCGCGACGTGTTTTCGTGCGTGCCACTTGGACATTCTTCATTTGCTTCGCCAAAAAAACGGGCGTGGTCTGCGTCAGACGAGGAATCTCAAGATGACTTCACGATAGATGATGATGGAGACGCAAAAATGCGGACTGATGCAGGAGAGACGGCGACTTTCGCTTTAAAACCTGATGCGAATGGGGAGAGGCCTGTGAAACCACTGAGGCGTTCGAAACGACAATTCAGGGAAACTCGTTCACTGCCTGTGGGGCTTTTGCAATTCTCTGGTAATCGCAGCTCGGACGTGGATCTTGATGATGAAGACTGGAGCTTGTCTGGTACATCGGTCGACCGGTTATGATTCGTGATTATACTTGTATTCGTAGTTACGGGATGGTTTATGACAAGTGACTTATAGTGTAAGAGTCTCATTCCGAAATCCGCGTATCCTACCGCGCGGAATCTAAATGTTATTACAATGTCAAAACCACTGCTAGGCAGTTTGGCAATACAAACCCCGTCCCATGTAGTTAAGGTCTCGCCGTCAACATGCTATGATCTGTCACTTTTCAAAGGTATAAAGACAGGGTTCTTTGGAGCTTAACAAGCTAACTTATATTCATAGATCTCATGAAAGAGTATCGAAGGCTTGACGACTCCATTGTCATGCGTTTGAATCGCACCAATGCGCAGTTCCGTGATAGGGAAAGGACAGGAGAAACTCATAGAAGGAACGCTGACGATCAGACTTGCGCATATATGTGGCAGCAACTCGTCGGTACGCTTGCCTCCCATAGAATGAATTTCGCTTATGCTCTACAGAGAACTGGAAGCGTCGGAAAGAAATCGTAGACTACTGCGTTAGCGTAGTCGATCAACCAATGTCTGAGCCAAGGAAACCCGTTCCTCAAAAAACGACCACTGTGTCCGCCGAAGAGGTCAAGGTATGTTTAAGCTAGTTGAGTTTCCTCAAAACTGAAACTTGATACGATACTCTAGCGCAATCAGATACGCAATGAAGTTATGGTTGAGACAATTGTTCGACAGAGATCTCTGGATGGTGCGTCCCGAACTTGCGTTGGTTGTACCACACTAACCGACCCCTACGACAGCTTTCCGGTCGCGGTGTAAGTATTTTCAACCCCCCTTATCGGATGTGGATGGTCAGAAATGGTGGGACTCAGCGCATGGCATTCATGAATAAAAGACATTTTGGGGTCTGATACAAAGCTTTGCAGTTGCTTGACTGACGTATCATTTAGGACGGACCGTCACCGTCCGAAAGATTTTGTCAGACAGATTAATGATGAATACAAAGGACTTAACGGGGATGAAACTGTGGTGGTCCATAAATGACAAGATAATGGATTTTAACCGCCGAGAATCAATTCATAAATGATTATGACTATGTTCACGCCTATCAGCGGTACTAGGTAACCTTTAAGTTGGTTTTGCATATGAATAAAATATTGTTCACATACTTCGCATTAGTGTCCGCACAGCACTTATAAAATTAATCAGCCGTGCTTTCACACCAATGTCCCCTTGTGCTGCACCGAATCCAGGTTGGTCATATGGTTGATTGAAAGCCGGGTTGACATTTTGAGGTTGGGTAGAAGACCAACCAACTGTGTAACTAGTCAGCAAATATTCGCGTGCATGCATAACGGGTACAAACTTCGTGCAAGGAAACGATCCTCGCTTAAGACCGCCAATGCATTGATGAGCAGTAGTCCGACATAGAAAACGGTGCCCAGTGAAAACATGGTAAGCTGAAGAGGGCCACACACTGCAACCTCACCGTGTTCATTCTAAACTCCGACTGAGGATGCTACGAAGCGGTGCGTCCCCAGTCCTCACCAGTTCGAATCACACTCAATATATTTTGCTTTCAGGGGGATATGCTAGGAGTGCCATCCAGTCCACATCGTGGATTCATCGTCGACAGTGGGTCAAGCTTGTCATTTTATGGTGTAATGGTTTATTACAATTCTTCGCGACAGCGCGTCATTCGGGAATCCCATCTCGTGGATTCGAGAGAAACTGAATCCTACTGTTCGAGAGCAAAGTTCGGAACAAGAGATCGTCGCTGCTCGTGAACAAGCTGAAGCCCAGGGACATCGTAGTATTTTCAATGCTGTAGTGACAAAACCGAAAACTGGTGCTATCACTGTCCCAAAGAAAAAGGCTACATATGTGTGTTACGCCTTTTGATTGTGTCTCTTGGCATAACCTGATATCCTCCAGCACAAATACTCTACTGCCAATTTCAAAATTTCTCACCGTAAATTGAACGACCTTGGTCGACAAATAGCGGGAAAACCTATCGATCATGCCATTTTACAGATGACGTTCAGTGAAAAGCGAGCGAGTAAACGAATCAAGAGCATGCTCGTCGTAGCTCGTGATCATGCCATAAACTATAAACGTTTGGACTACTCAAAACTCATTGTTGGTAGGCAACCTTGCTCATGGTCTCAGCTTGTTTGAAACTGACTAACAATCGGAACAGCTGAGTCATGGGTCACCAAAGGTCCGCATTCCCATAAACGATCCGAGCCCAGAGGTCGGGGACACCATGGAATCCGAGTGCACCCCGATTCAAAAATGCATGTCGTGTTGAGGGAAGGAAAAACTTTCGAGCAACGGGAGAAGGACGATCGGGAAAGGAGAATAAAGAGAATTGTATCTGCAAGTCTTGTGAGGGAAGATAGACCGTTACGGAATCCAGGTCCTATGTGGGGGTGGTAGATTAATTGTATTGCTGTATATCCCTGAGACCCCTGTCACAGCGCGCTAAATGCAACAACACGCTGATCTTCGTGCCATCCTGTCCACTGGATTGTGTCTCGTTGATATTGTTTCTACTGGCTCGTCAGATTTAAAAGATATACTGTTAACTCGTCTTGCTCGATATTACATCCATTCAGGGCGTTGCGGAAACGCCAACACGTCAAGCTCATTGGACGAGGTGGAACTCGAAACCGCTCACGAAGCGCTTTATGTCGTAGAGGAAATTCAAAAAATACTTGCTAATCCCGAAACTCTGGACGACCCTCTATCCATTGGGACACGAGATCTGGCACAAATCGGCACACTTATATCCATAGCTTTCAAATGGGGCGTCGACCCTCTTTTCATCCGTGTGACGTCTTCTTGGCCAAGTACTGGCAAGACGATACCTAGTTCAAATGACTATCAGTTTCTGTCGACACTTGTGTCCCGATTCATGGTCCTATTGTTTCCAGACGGCGAACGAGGTCCCTTGACACGCACACATATAACGACGACGATATTGAACCAGTACATGACAAATTTGTTGAGGCCATGCATGGCCATTGGATGGCTGCCGAAATCGCTAGTTTACGATTCAGTGGCTACGTCCGATTTTTTACGACCATTGGTTACGCGTTCACTAGCCAAGTACGTGCGTTTAAATATCCCATATTGTTGTTTTAATTGCAACGAAAAGTATGCCGTCGTCTCATGCCATCTCCACATTGGGCATGATTTTGACTGGCCCCCCGCATACGCCACTTCATGTGCACCAGTTGTGTACCTCCCTTCTCAGCAAGCAACTACTACGGTCCGATGGTATTTACGGCCTTTGCACAGCAATTTTCGAGGAAGACGAGCTTCATGCGCCCTTGGAAAAGCTTGAGCACATTGCCCGGGTTTTAAGCGCAGTGCCGGCAAGAATGAAACCAGGCGTGAGTTTTTGATGCCTCACTTGGTTTTTTCTTCACCTCAAATTATCTTTTATCTAGTATTACTTTCGGGTCGTGGTCCCTCGGATCTTGATGCTACTTTCCCAACCCGTGCCTCCGGCTCATAGACGAGCTGCGGCTTTTGCATTGTCTCGTATGCTGGCGAGTGGTGACAACTTTCGTCATCAGACGGTAGTATCAAACGTTCTTTTGCCTATCTTGCATAGTTCATTCCTCCATGCGGTGCCTTTTGGAGACCAGGATGGCGCAGGGTCCCCACCCGATGCGCCTTTAGCCGTTTCCGCAGCCCTTTATACATTGATGAATTTTTTAACCAATGCAGATCCATCGCCTATCATCCTGTCGATATTGTTGTCGCCGATTGTTCCCGCTTTCTATACGCTATTGTTCCATCTGGAACATGCGAAGACGTCAGACCCTGGCTTGACAGCCTCTCTTAGAGGCCTCCTGGCGACTTGGGGAAGAACCGCTAGCCCGTATGAAGGAGTGGAAATTTTGTTGCGCATAGTGGCTGGCGAGGGTGGTGAATGGGAAACTGACCCAGAACGAAACCCCAAGAGGGTAGAACGGCAAGTATCAGTATGTTAACTAATAGGCTTTCTTTGACAAATGCCCTGCAGTTCTCACTTGCTACCGCCTCTGTCGTTCCTCACGCCCGAGGATTTGCATCGAGTGGAGGACACTGTAGAACGAGATGTCGATTTGAATGTGCTGGGTCTCCGTCCAGATCCAATCTTCTTTGTTAGTTTTGTCAAGTCAATGGACCGCGCGGACATATCACCCGAACTGTTTGTGAAGCTACTAGAAAAATATGGGGAGGTTAAGTCTACAGGAGAAGATCCTAGGCGGTGAGCTTTTGTATACTCCGGAGGTGGGCTATAATTAAATTTTTGTCACAAGGGCACTCTTATATCTACAACTCATAATACAGATGCAGGCTCAACTCTCCGAAGCCAATACCCCATCGAATATTCTCAGTAAACCGGAGCATTTGCTCTCATTCGTGAAAAATGCACTTGAATCTGCGGTAGCCACCCCCCCGTCCGACGATCAAGATCATGAAGCTGAGAATGGCTCATGGATAGAAAACTTGCGAATTGTACCTAAAGAGGATCAAGCATCTGATGGGGTTGATAGCGATGACGAGGATTCTGACACGGCGGGGAGCGCAAGCAATAACGAGATCACAAGTACTGCTATTAACCTTCTGTTATCAATACTTGAAGGTATTCAAGCTTCTTTTGCTACTTGCAAGTACATTTTCTCACAAGTCCGGCCATGTAGCCAATCCAAACCTTTCGGCCAACGTAGCACCTGTCCTCAACGATGTCTTCTCCTTGTTGGAACCCTTGGCAAATGAGATCTCTCATCCGGTTCGTCCACTAGCTCGAGAGGCTAGAATGGTGATGACAGCTCGTTTGGCGTCAACTTCTCTCCCACAAAGGTCCTGTTCGAAGAAGGCAGGAGAAGACCTTCAGGAAATGTACCAAAAAGCTCTCAAACTCTTGCAGGACCCCATCCTCCCCGTTCGTGCCCACGGCCTTTTACTTCTTCGACAACTTGTTTCGCCTAGGTCTAGTACTGACGCACATGTCGATGAGGCGCTCATTCCTGCGATCCTTTCCATATTTCTACAGTCCATTCAAGATGACGATTCATACATATTTCTGAATGCTGTACAAGGTCTTGCTGCCATGGTCGACACTTTTGGCAAAGACGTGCTGAAGGGACTCGTCAACATGTACTCGCAGCGTCTAGACGGCATCAATGGCGGCAACTTGACGCAGAACGAAGTGGACAAGAGAATCCGTATCGGGGAAGCTTTGGGTCAGATCATACGAAAATGTGGAGGTGCCTTGAGCATTTATGGTGAGGTTCCTTTGTGTCTCGTCTTCCCTACTCTGATACTGGTCCCTTTCATCGAGTGGACATAATTGCACCCCCGCTTTTCATTATGGTCGGGTCATCTGAAGTGCCTACGACATTACGCACATCAGCAATATCCCTTCTCGCAGAATGCCAGATTACAAGTCCTTTGGCTCTGTTACGGTTTTCTACCGAACTCTTCAACACCATGATCGATTTGCTGCAACTGGAAAGCATAAGGGCCAGGGATTTACCAAATCGTCCGGGCAACGAGCCATTTGAAAATGAGGAAAATGAAGCAGTCAACATGGATTCTCAACCGACGTCGACGAACTCAAAATTCCCGCCATTACGACGCGCTGCGCTCCATTTTCTTTCACTCCACATCCGAGCAACGACCGCGCAAATCTATGATTCTGCATTTGAAGAGTTGTCTCTCCCGCTGGGGCGGGCAAGCACGACATTGAGCTATGTTGCTACTACTGACGAAGATCTTGTTGTTAGAGTGATGGCACAAGAGGCTATAGAAGATCTGGGGGATTTGAGACGAGCTATGGCGGGTATATAGGCGAGAATTGTCAAACTGTATAATTCGGACGTGCATCTAACAAATATTAATGCCTGCCCATTGAATCCGAGTGCAGCCCGATTCAAAATGCGTGTCGTTTTGAGGAATGTGAGAAGGACAGTCAGGTAAGGATTGTATCTGCAAGTCTTGTGAAGATAGACCGTTACAGACGTCCTATGTGGAGGTGTAGACCAACTTTGATTTCAAGTTCTGTAGTTAGTACAGTAGTGTGTCACGGCAGTTCCCACTTAGGCTCACACATTCCAACTCGATAATGCTGCAACGTTGGCGTAGCCTCCCCTTTCTTATCCTAGGCCTGGTAGCCTCAACCCAAGTAGCTGCTAGTCAACCTTTTGAAAACACAGCGATCGTACGCACAGTAGAACTCGGCGGGTCACTTGTCCACGTCACAACAACGTATGCTGTCAAAGCTCTTGAAGCAAATTCCAAAGTATACACTATCGCTCTTGGGCCGCGAGAACACGAGAAAACGAGCTGGTTGGAGGCGAAGATAAAAGGACAACAGAGACCTTTGGCAGTTGAGGACTTGGGTTATGACGCGAAAAGGTTCTGGATGTCCCTATTGTGTTTATTATTCGTCCCTGATCTGTTAATCACAGCAAGTTTTATTTCCTCGAAGTGGATTTGCAAAAACCCTTGGCATTAAATGAGACCGTAAATCTCGTCCTGGAAACTGTCGAGACCCACGCAACTAGCCCCTGGCCAGAAAAGGCTGCGCAGAGCGAAGACCAGGCCCTCAATTACAAGACAGAGTTATTTGTTCTCAGTCCCTATCATACTGATATTCAACGAACAAAATTTAGGTAAGTTACATCATGGGAGAGAGAATCTGAGCCCACTTATACCACTTTCCTAGGGCCCCCAATCCTCGTATAGTCTCATACACAACCCCAGAGGGTCTCGAAAACTTCACGCATGATACAGTTGTAACCAAATCTGGCGCCACAATTACTTACGGACCATACAACAACGTTCCGCCTTCCTCAAACGATGCTTTTGTCTCCAAGCATCAAAAATCGATTACAATTAACTTCAAATACGATTATCCCGTCTTGGAAGTCACCAAGTTAAAACGTGCCGCTGAGATCAGCCACTGGGGAGAGAACCTCAATATCCAGGATGAGATTTATCTCCACAATGCTGGGCCAGCGTGAGTCGTCCTGTATATATGGTCATCAATGATATTCATTGTGCTGTTAGTCTGCGAGGTCATTTTTCCCGCCTCGAGCATCAAGGCCAAACATTCTTCAAACGTCCTGCTCCTCACGTCATGCAAGGTATAACGCTACATCTCCCCGCTGGGATCCGCGATGCGTACTTCTACGACGTTATCGGGAATGTATCAACATCACGCTTGCGATCTGGTCCTTTGGTCTCGAAGAATCAACAAGCAAACCAGTACAGCATACTCGAGTTAAAGCCCCGCTATCCGCTCATGGGTGGGTGGAATTATAGTTTCACCCTTGGCTGGGACTCGCCATTGGCGGGTTCCGCCGCCTGGGATTCGAAGGACGAGAGATATATCGTTGAAATCCCTGTCATGACTTCGCTTCCCGGCGCGGTTGTGAATGAGGCAGAAGTCAAGATTATCCTGCCTGAGGGGGCCATGTGAGTTTGTTGTGGGCGACTTTGCATAACGAGCGTCTGACGTAGTCGAGTCCAGTGACGTAGAAGCTTACCCACCCTTCCCTGCCGTTTCGAACCGCAGTTCAATTCATACCACTTATCTTGACACCACAGGACGGCCTGCTCTTACGTTCGAGTACAGGCAACTTACAGACAAGCACGCGCTAGCGGGGTCTATCTATGTAAGTACTCGATGAGCACATTCTCCCGTCTTTGATCTGAACGACATCCCGTGTTATACATAGGTATCCTACAAAGTCCCTTTCACTTCTCACTTGAAAAAGCCCATGGCAGTCGCGATCGCTTTCATGAGTGTATTCACGCTCTGTCTCGTGGGTAGACGGGTTGAGCTTAGAATTCATAAAAAATAGGCGATGTAAAATAAAATATATATCCTCAGACAGTTTTACGTAACGTGCGAGGCCCGAAGTTTCAAAGCTTCAAGTTGGACGGTACATGATTAATATTCGCAGCAATAGATCAGCTGTAGTCAATATTCGACGACACCTAAAAACACTACGCACGGTTAGTGGGGAACCACCCGTATCCGGCTTGTACGCTACTGCAGCCTCGTTCGCAAGGCCTTCACGCGAAGGCAAACTTGAGGCTCCTCGATATATCCGACGGCGGTCATTTCGAAATAGTCGACCACCTCTCCAACATGGTGACGTTTCTCCCCGTACCATGCGTCAGGGATCGAACATGCAACATGTGAGCACCAAGGATGCTCAGGTTACACAATGTACGAGGAAATTGTTAATGCCTCATATTCTGTCGACCCGCTTGAAAAAGTTTTGTGATGGGGGGCATGTTGACAAAGCCGTGTCAATGCTCAAAAGTGCTCCCCTCGATGCTCAAAACACACCGGTCTGGAATACGTTAATATGGGAATGTATGAAGGCTAGGCGGTTCAAACTAGGGTACGGACTCTTCACGGACGTAAGTGGATTCTGGCTAGAAGTCTGATTAATTGAAGAATTTTTATCATGCAGATGAAGCGGCGTGGATTTAGTCCTACTACAAGAACGTTTCAGACCATGTTCTCGGGTCTATCCCGCATCGATGACTGGCCTGATCACCCCAAACAACTGGCAAATGCACATTCCCTTTACGAATATTACAAACGACATACAGACGCTGTTAAAAGGCACGATCCTCATAGTGCCGAGCTTTCCATCACACCAGTTGGCTCGTACATAAAAATACTGGGAGCTGCTGAAGAGTACCAGAAAATCTTCGACATCTACCACTCATTAGACACGTCAGGGCCCTTATCACCGAATCAATTTATCTTCACCGCTATGTTCAAAGCCCTTTCAGCTGGGAAATCTCGGTCTGCTGAAAACGAACAAGCCACTCGTCCTCAAAATCATTTTGATGTTAAACTCCTTTGGAAACAGATGCTGAAAGCCTCCGAGAGGCCGCCTGGATTTTCAATAGATTCCCACCTCACCTCGGCAGCCATCGCCGCGTTATCTCGAGGCCGTCCAGCAGAACAAGCTTTTGCCCTCGAGGTCGTGCGTGATTATCTCGGGCTTGTTAAACCGGGAGAAGTGGCCGTCCCAGAGAAACTTCTCACCGTCCAAACTCTTGCAGCAGCGCTTGCGCTGTGTAATAACATGCGGCAACATAGGCTTTGCATCCACTTCCTGAAACAGGTCATGGATCGACCAGAAAGGCTGGGCGGCGTATCCATTCTGGACCGTGGACACATGGAGGAAATACTCAAGGCATATGTAGCCATGTCATCCTCGGGCTTCGCAGAAGAACCGAAGCAGGCGCTTCGGACCCTCGAATGGATGCTTAGACAAGAGATAACGGGACGAAACGGAACAAAAATTAGACCTGCGGCAACAACGTTCAATCTAGTTTTAATGGCCTGTTGGCGCGGCGCAGACTGGGATTCTGCTGTTCGAACGTTTGAACTGATGACGGGTTTTTCCCGCAGAGACTTCGTGGATGGGAGGGACAAGTCAATAGCGCCTCAATTTGAGAAGAGATCGAAGGAGAGGAATATTGTGCCTGACGCAGAAGCTATGTCCTCCTTGGTCCGTACTGCATTAGCCAGCCGCGAGGGTGCTAACATACGTCAGGCCCTCCGAATGGTCACCCGTGTTGGTCCCAATCATCTGTTCGGCTGCGGCTCGAAAAGTAGAGGGAAGAAAAAACATATTACCCTGCATCAAGTAAAGTTGGCCACTGCCTTAACAGATACTATTCTGCAAGTGCTTCCGATGTATCGGGGGAAGCAGGGTGACGTGGAATATGCGCGCTGGGTTGCTCTCAAGGCAAAAGCAGAGGATGCTCTACGAAATTCAGTGAAGCACCCGGCACTGGTCGGAGAGCATGCTCCCATACCTCCTGATGGCTTTATAGAGTATTCGATTCCTTCAGAGAGCTCCTGAACAAGTCCATTATGCATTACATGTCGGTTCGAACCAGACGTAGCAATTCGCGCAGATAATATCCAGGTGAAGTAGATAAGAACGTCCGTACGAGTGGGACTATAACGAATGACAAGCACACCGTACTACTAAAACAAATGAACCCAATATACAGAGACAGCTACACGGAATCAACAGCTCTACGCCACAGATTTAGGCCTGTGACTTGATCGTAGCCCATCCTCAACGGTATGAAATGCGGGAGACGGTGGCATAAATAGCGTGTCGTCCGTCAGCGCTTCTGATACAGGTTGATATGTGTGAAGGGGCTGTGGGGTGTTTGAGCCTAGAAAGCTAGTCGTACGGTTCATGGGCATAGGGCTCATCCTACCCCGTGTCTTCCTTGCAGTAGCCCTCGGTCTGCTTTTTTTGCATAAGTAAACAACTCCGATGACAACTAGGGCGAAGAGGACAACGGCGTTCAAAGCCATTACTCCCAGCATTGCGGGGAAATATTTCCCAATTTTGTCCAGTGTGTTGGCGACCTCATCTGGTAATGTCACTGTGACAGAGTTACCACTGGAGGTAGTAACGTTCGAGGCATTGTATGTGATATTAGTTGCTGGCGTTCCACCGCGATTGTTATGAAATTCCACCGACGCATTATTTGGGTCGACGAGGGATAGGAGTTTGATATAAGGGTTTCCCATGTTCCCTGAGGGATCGAAATCACCAAAATCATAGATAGTATAGACCGAGCGGAGGAAATTGTCTCCAACGAGCCAATCGCTGCACAGTCAACATTAAAACGGATAATGATATACGAACGGTGAGAACCCACAATTCTCCAGCACCGACGGAGACGCTTTGAGGAAGAAAAGAACCAAAACAAGTGGTAGTGTCAGTCAAACTCTTAGGTGTGACATCGAGAGGGTGGACAGCAAACACTTGGTCACTAGAAAACGATGGAATTAGTGAACATCACTGAGGAGTTACGTAACTGACCCAAATTGAAGCGCCATATCGATCTCAGTGGAGCAAGGTACGATCCATTGACCTCTGCTTGTATCGAAGTGTGCACCATCCACATTGCCATAGATCCCATTGCAGATATCTACCGGAGCATACCTGAGCCAGATATCAGCGAGATGTCATTGTTGGATATTGTATGTAACGGACGTGTATGTGGTACCGCTATCGAGCAATATAACTGCCTTATTGCTAGGAGCACCTACAACGCTCGTCGTTGGGATTATTGTCTTACCATTGACGATGAGAGCATCCAAGAGAACATTCCAACGTTTGGGAGAGTCGACGGGCCACGTAGAGATGGCGGTACTATTTGCAACTGCGCTATACGCAGGTTCGTACTCGCCTGAAGAACTAGGTTGATTCATCTCTGTAGACAGCCCAAAACGTTGTATACTCACCGACTGAGAAACTTCCGCGGACGTCATCTGCTGAGCCCTGAGATCTCTCCAGCGCAAACGCGATGAAGTTTGGTAGAGTAGGATTGGCGGCGAAGAGATTGTAAAGCAGGGACCGACCTGCGGATGAATTCGTGCCATTTATATAAGCATCTATGGACGAAAGGCTTGTAAATCCGAGACCGAAGATGCCATTAGCGTTGTAGCCGAGAGCCGGATTGTTAGCTGAAGAAACATCTAGGAGTGCTTGAGAAGGAACAGAGATTCTGGGCAGAAATGGTTTATTTTTATATTGGATGTGTGTTTATAGAAGAAACCTACCCTGCAAATTCGACGGGGGCATAGGAAATATTTCCATTTGCCCAACCAAGGCCGTACTGAAATATATTAAAGTATGAGCCAAGATGGGGTAATTACGAAGGTAAGATATACCGTAAGGTTATATGTCATTGTCTGGACGAAAATATTTAGCCACTACGAGAATCCGAGGATAATTCAAACTGACTGTTTGATTGACATTTGGAAGAGAGGTGGTTTGACCCTTGATCCAAAGATCAGATGAACCCGTATCCAGTTGTACGTTATATTCTATAAAATGTTCTGTGTATAAATTGAAATCATTCAGGTTATTTGCCGTACCGACACCTCCGACAGAGATCTGATAGCAACAATAAACACTCGAATAAGCGGTACAGAATTGTCAAACACTCACATTGGCCATATAAATCAAATCCTGCACCGTACTTTGTGACAAGTTGAGCCAAAAACGATCGAACTTGACATTGGGATGTTTACGCACGTTAATCCAGTATCGCCTCCGGAAGCAGAGGCCAAATAACTGTATCTGGAAGTAGCATTAGCTGGTCTTGACGCAGAGAATGATGTACTCCCACTTCCCCGACCAGGGGATCGCGCAAGGGGTACTTTAAGACCTGAAGTGCCAACAGCTAGGGTCATGGTGAGTGCCAAACTACGAAATGATAGCAGTATCAGTTTCATGACAAGCAAACAGAAGAAGGAGCGTGGTAATAAAGAGAGTATGGACACTAGTAGAACCAGACACTTCGAAGACCTCGTAAACGTGGGAATTTGATATTATGTAATTCCTAATTACAGTAGCGCTCTTACCGTCACCATGGCTTCTCGTAGTGCCATTTTCCGACTCTTGAACGCATCCCAAAATTCAGTCTGCCCGTGTCATGGCCATGGATACGCTGCCCCCCATGGTCAGTCTCATGCTCTGACCCAGATGAGAAAGTTTGCAGCACCTGTGAACTACGTTGAGAAAGAGTATGCGTTCGAGGCAAGTTCATGTCGGTCCTCAAGCCATTGTCTATTGTAAGCACCGCAGGCAGGTCGCTGCCTCGAACTTAAGGTTTGGCGATGGCGTGACCGCGGAGGTTGGCATGGACTTGAAAAATATGAAAGCTCGCAAAGTATTTGTTCATTCACTAGTATTCGATCGAATTTGATGTTTATCGGAACTAATATAGGTTGGAGTTTTTACGGATGCCAATGTTGCGAAACTGCGGCCGATGCAGGTGGCCCTGGCTTCTCTCCAGTCCCAAGTTGATCTTCCATTTGAAGTTTACGACACGGTCGTCGCAGAGCCGACTGAAGATAGCTGGAAGACTGCTATTGCATGGGCAAGGAAACATGACTTTACTCACTTCTTAGCGTTTGTCTCTCGTCTTCGTATGGATGGTAAAATTAACCTGTCTCTCATGATTTAGAATCGGGGGAGGAAGCGTTATCGATACAGCGAAAGCTGCTAACTTGTACACGCAGGCTTAAATTAGATTATTTACATACATCTGACCCACTGGATAGGTTCACCGTTTACAACAACTCGGATATCATGGACTTCATTAATGCCCCTATAGGCAAAGGACTCCCGATAAGCCAAGCGCTACGACCCCTCATTGCCGGTGAGTCAATACTGCACCCTCCATGGATATGATTGATATTTTTCAGTGCCCACGACGGCGGGTACGGGTTCTGAAACTACTGGCACGGCAATTTTAGATATCACTTCATTGTACATATTTCCTTCCAAATGTCCTGATGACATCCTAACCCTAGGCGGCATGATAGATCATTTAAAACCGGTATCGCTAGCCGTGCCATGAAACCCGTTTTAGGTGTGGTGGATACCCATAATACCGAATCGTGCCCCACTGCGGTTCATATCAGCGCAGGTCTGGATGTACTTTTCCATAGCATGGAAAGTTACACTGCAATACCGTAAACGATATCGAGAGCGTTCCTGAAGAGTTACTGATCTTGAATCTTAGGTACACGGAACGAACACCACGTCCGTCGAACCCGATCCTCCGACCAGCCTATCAGGGTTCCAATCCTGTAGCGGATATATTTTCGCTATGGGCTCTGCAGACTACTGTGGAATATCTTCCGCGTGTTGCGAAGAATCCCGATGATTATGAAGCAAGGAAGCAGATGCTGTCCGTATAACCCGCTTATTTGTATCGTGGGCTTTATTCAATGGTGATAGGTTGGCATCTTCTTTTGCTGGCATTGGATTTGGAAATGCTGGAGTACATTTGTGTCATGGTATGAGCTACCCGGTAAGAGTTTTCCATCTTGAATGAGACTTTGACAATTTGAGCAAATTCTAGATCTCCGGATTGAACAAGCAGGGTCCCAGGTATAAGCACCCTGGCTATGTCATCGATGTTCCCATCATACCTCATGGTATCAGGTAGAAGGTCTCGGACAAACTTCTGCCCATTTCATACTGACGTGTTAATAGTGTTGCACTTACTGGTCCTGCAGGTCTGTTGGAGCCATATTTATGGTGTTCTATCCTCTAAATAAGACAAATTTCAGTGTTCCAGTTCACGGCACCGTCCTCCCCTGACCGCCATCGCCAAGCACTAGCTATCTTCAATTCTACAACAGTGACCGACCCCTCAATTTTAAGTATTCCAGACTCTGAAATTGGTGCGCACCTGTACGAGGCTATTGCACGTTTCCTCGATGGCCTCGGTGTCCCTCGCGGGCTCAAAGCCGTTGGGTACAAAAGGAGTGACATCGAGAAACTGGTTGAAGGAACACTGCCGCAACGGAGGGTGTTGGATTTGGCACCCGGCATTGGGAACATTATAGGCGAGGATGGGAAACATCATTTGACGATGATTATGGAGAACTCGTTGGATTACTGATTTTCGTTGAAGTGTATAGTACCATTAGTAGTACCATACTATGGTAACCATACCACTTGCACTTTCGGTAAATTTCGGGCCAGGAGATCGCAGTGAATTTGCTGAATTTCAGGCTGACCACGGTTTCGGTACACTAATAACCAGACAACTTAAACATGGATACTTCACAATTTTCACGTAAGAGTCTTTTCCGCCCCTGTATTGACCTCCACGAAGGCCAAGTAAAACAAATTGTCGGTGGAACGCTTTCCGATCACTCTCCAGGGACTCTTAAGACGAACTTTGTTGCAAGGCTAGTGCTCGCCTTCTACGATTTGTCGGTAGGCGCTGATTCTTCGAAACCTTGCAGTCAATCATCTAGAGATTTTGCTCAACTCTATCGAGACAGTGGGCTTGAAGGTGGGCATGTTATTAAGTTGGGGAAAGGAAATGACGATGCGGCGCGGGAGGCACTCGCTGCTTGGCCAGGTCAGTGGTGTCATGTACGAAGTTTATAGAAATCGAATAGCTTTATCACAAGGTGGACTACAAATCGGGGGTGGAATTAACGATAAAAACGCTAAAGAGTGGTTGGATGCAGGAGCTAGCAAGGTCAGTATATGTTGTCTGCTCCGTTGCAGTCTTAAGACAATATCTCTTCAGGTCATCGTAACTTCATACCTTTTTCCGGAGGCGAAATTTTCGCTGGATAGACTGAAGTTCATCTCACAAACCATTGGAAAAGACAGGCTTGTAGTTGATGTAAGGTATCAAGTTTTCTGCGTCCGTCTATTTCGTCACCTGATAAAACCTACGAAAGCTGTCGTCGAAGAGGGAACAAGTGGCTGATTGCCATGGCTAAATGGCAGGACATCACGGACATGGAAGTCTGCCAGCGTATGCCTCTCATTCCCTCCCATTTATGCAAAGGCGAATGACCTGTTGTTGTAGAATCCCTCGATCTGCTGTCAGAATATTGTAGGTTGGCTTTCAACGTCACAGCCTTTATACGTGTTTCCTGATGCTGGCCACAGCGAGTTCTTGATACATGCAGCGGATGTAGAAGGCTTATGCCAAGGGATTGATGAAGAACTGGTGACTAGTAAGTAAGAATCTATTGCTGTTAGGGATGTCCTTTAAGCCAGTCATCCAGAACTAGGGGAATGGGTGAAAATACCAACGACATATGCCGGCGGAGCCAAACGTAATGTTGGATGATCACTTTGCTGTGATTATTACTGAAGATTGACAGACATCACTGACCTGGATCTCGTAAACCGCCTTTCTGGAGGACGCGTAGACTTGACCTTTGGAAGGTGAGTTTTCCGTTTTCCTATGACAATTTAAACTGAAGGCTTGATTTAGTGCTCTGGATATATTTGGTGGTACACTCGTGAAATTCAGAGATTTAGTTGACTACGTCACGTGTTCCATTCGGATCACGGGATCGTGAGAATTGTGGCTAGTGTAAACTAGACAGTACTTGATTTCATAAGCATTATCAAATTTATTTCCAGCTACAGGCAAAAGTGTAACCATCCTCAAGGTAATTACCCATGAATAGCTCGTCGTCGTCAATCTTCTGACGAACTCACTCTTCAGACACAAATATGCCGGGAAAAGTCAAGGCCTATGAGCTCCAGTCAAAGTGCGTCTTTGAAGTTGCTCATAACCGCATGTATATGTATATCTGATTTGTGTTTTCAGATCAAAAAATGACCTGTCGAAGCAACTGGGAGAGCTGAAAAGCGAGCTCCTAACGCTGCGAGTACAGAAAATTGCTGGTGGATCAGCGTCAAAGCTCACTAAAATGTGTGTCAATTCTTTTGACGGTGCCTTTTTCGTGACAATTTCTCAAATCAATTACAGCAACGCTGTACGCAAGTCAGTCGCTCGGGTCCTAACCGTGATGAACCAGAAAGCTCGCCAAAATCTCCGCGAGTACTACAAACACAAGAAGTACCTTCCTCTAGATCTCCGCGCAAAGAAGACACGCGCAATCAGACGGCGTTTGACACGAGTATGCTGAACTTTCAAAGTTAGCCTCCCCCATTTGATAATGATGGGTTATGTGTTATGCAGCACGAAGCGTCACTCAAGACTCTGAAGCAACAGAAGAAGGATTCCCACTTCCCTATCAGAAAGTATGCTGTCAGGGCATAAATGAGATCTGGGAGAGGGTATGGTTCATGCTGGAGTTTTGTTTTCATTTAATGTATGCTGCACGCCTTGATCAACATGCCCATGCCATCCCATTGAGTCAGACGGTACTCTGCTTTACGACGCAATTCTACTATATCGTGCTTCAATGCACTATATGAAAATAGACCGTAGCCTCGATTTCGAAGCCTCCTAAATCCATCTCAATGGATGCCCAAGAGTTCTTGGCAATTCTGCTCCAAGAAGGATATGTTCCCCAAGTCTCTCAAAATATCTGATACCTTTGCGTGCTCGAGTCGAAATGTTACTGGCAGGATGCCAGGTCGTTAACGCGTTAACAGTAAACGGCCTGTACGGGTATCACATTGTCGCATTTGGCGATGTCTCCGATTTCAGTTGGACCCTTTGCCTCAGGCTGTTGCCAAATAACTCACGACTTTTTTTTGCTGCTGTCAGCGTACAAATTTCTCCACTTGCCTCCAAGTTTTTCATGATTTTACTTCCAGTCCGTTCCTTACTACGTCTTAACTAGAACTGGACGTTCTTCGTGAATATCGTTCGTTTCTTGACTGGCACTGTCATCGCCCCATACGTTTTCAATTATCTCAAGTGCTTGACTCATCGTGCCTTGTTCGCTAGCGGCACCGATCGCCTTTCATATCATTCACGACCTTGGAGAAATAGTTGGGCGTTATTCGCCTATTGACGACTTCTATTGACGACTTTTACGAAACTAAACTTTCTCACAAATTATGGTTAGTACATCACATCATCACATCTTTCAGTGACATGTCTTTTGAAGACAAAGCATGAGGAGCCTGTACACGTGTGTAAATTGAGCTATCTTGGGGTCAGAGGCTCTCAGGCAATCAATCTAGTGTTCAGACCATCATGGCACCGGGTTCACGCTTCAGAAGACGCAGTGCTGACACTGTATCCCCTCCACAGCCGAACGTACTCACTAGATCGCCGCCACCGTCGCCCAAAGCCGAACACAAATCTCGGCCAAGAGAGCCTCACCCTATTCCCAGCAGCAATCCGGCCAGTCAGTATACTCTGCTCGAGAAGCTTGGAACAGGCAGCTTTGGGACGGTTTACAAGGCTGTCCATAATGATACTAAGCAAATAGTTGCGATCAAACAAATAGGTGAATCGTACTTTCTTTTTGCATGCTACGATCACTATTTAAATCAACATTCCCATAATATAGACTTGGAAGATTCGGACGATGACATATCTGAGATTCAGCAAGAAATCGCAAGTCTTGCACAGTGCGAGTCGGAGTATGTAACTCGGTACTATGGATCCTTCGTCGTTGCGTATAAACTCTGGATAGTCATGGAATACCTCGCTGGCGGATCTTGTCTCGACCTCCTGAAACCCGGTGTATTTTCGGAAGCTCATATTGCGGTGATCTGTCGTGAGCTCTTGTTGGGCCTCGACTATCTCCATACCGAGGGCACTATCCATCGTGATATCAAAGCTGCTAATGTGCTTCTTTCCTCGTCGGGGAAAGTGAAACTGGCAGATTTTGGGGTCGCTGCCCAACTTACTCACACACTTAGACATACATTCGTTGGAACTCCGTTCTGGATGGCCCCAGAGGTTATCCGTCAAGCAGGTTATGATGCTAAAGCGGATATGTGGAGTCTGGGTATCACTGCCATTGAGATGGCCAAGGGAGAGCCGCCGCTGGCCGAATATCATCCTATGCGGGTACTATTCCTTATCCCGAAAGCGAAACCTCCGGCACTGGAGGGTTCATTTTCGCCTGCATTCAAAGACTTCGTCGCTCAGTGTCTAACAAAGGATCCAAAGACTGTATGTGCATGTTATTAGACTACTCCATTGCATCTCTGACTTTCTCGTGCTCAGCGTCCGTCTGCCAACGAACTTCTCCAACACCGATTCATTCGAAATGCGCGGAAAACATCTTATCTTACTGAACTGATAGAGCGATACCAGGAACATCGTGCTCGTTCTCCTCAGAAGGGCAATCAAATGTATCAACCGACAATAAGGAACAGTGTTGCATGGGACAATAATGGCACTATCCGTAGTGATTGGAATTTTGACACAGTCAAGTCAACCACCGCAATGGGCACCTTCCGTAGTATGGCAAGGGATCTGATGCCATCGGGTATGGATGAGGATGAGGATGAGGACAATGCTTCTATGTATGAAGAGAGTCGAGGGTCCGTCGAGACGAGTGCTGCCACGAAAGGCAGTGATCCCTTAACGGGGATTGGTGTTAACTTGCAAGCTGCTCATTCAACTGTTATAATTAAACCACCTCAATCATCGTCGACCGAAGAGGATATGTCAGCACTCCTTTCTTCAGAAAGCAGCTCATTGGGAGAGCCATCTGCCGAAAGTCACACAGCTCCTCCTGGGATTGAATCTCTTGGTGCTCCACCAGCTTATACGGGTTCCGTTCGTTCCGTCCGACGTGCGTCGTATGCTGCACGGAACGCCATAAATGGAGCAGGGATCGTGGTACGCGAAGCAGACATTGGGACAGGAGTTGATACCATCAGGCCAGTCAAGAAAGTTGATGCAGCGGGATCCCTGAGGTTATCGTCGGAGTATGTAGGGAGCGCACGACGGGACGGGAGCGTGTCAGCACCGACTTCACCGTCTAAAGAAACACACGGTCGTACTTCTAGTGAGTCTGCCAAGGCCGGGAAGTCCGTTGTCGACGAAGTTGTCATCCCGATATTGACGAATGTATGTCCTTTTGCACCCTAATATGCTCATGGTCGTAGGCATTTAACAGCATATTGTCGGCTTCTAGGCGATTCGGGACGACATGGACGCACGAGAAATTGAGGCGCTCAGCATGTTATCGCGAGGTTTTACAGAGCTTAAGGAAGCGAACCCAGAGCTCACCTATAACGTAATTCTGGATATCCTCTCGGGCATCAATGAGTATGTGTTGTGCCATTACGAAAACATTGCCAGTTCTCACCCTTCATTTAGCAACTCTGCTGTACGACAGCATGTTCAAACGTCACGCGGACTGTTCCCTCATAAACGGATAATTCGCAAGAGTGAAATGACAGCCAATGGCCTCGTTGTGACAGAAGTACAAGAGGATATCTCAGGACTTCCATCTACTTCTGGAACAACAGGTCCTGGCAACTCGGCAACACCACTAGTAAACCCTGCCAAGGGCGAGGAGCCTATGCGCAAGTCGCCAATTGCGGAGCTACTGTATATGCGATGGCTGGAGGGGTTACGGATGAGATGGCCTTCTATACTTCAAGGCTCCTCCTGACCTTGAAGACGATGCTGGACTTTGTTTAACTTATTTTAAGTCATTTCATTTTTTTTTACGGACTCTAACGACATTGGCTCTGCATGTACGACAAGCAATGATTAAAGCTTATTATTACGTAAATTCAAGTTCAAAGATGCCCTCAACAGCGAATTTTAACAGTCGGTCAAGCACACTGATTAATCCGTATAGTTGGTTCTTTTGGGACACTACAGCATCCGTTGCTAATTCATTGAGTCAAAAGTATCGATGAAGCCGAGGCGCCTCCCGGCTGGACCCTTTGCCCACACCCACAGGGCTGGATCTACTTTGTCGATTCGGTATCCAAGTTTGTCACGGATGACGATATTCGCCAGCCAGATGCCTATGAGGCGGTGACCGAGACCTGCGCTCGTGCTCGTTATGACCTCGATGAAGGAATGGAAGTGCACTTACAAGTCGGTTTAGACTCCATTTTCGATGTCGTCGTCAACCATACACACTGCGTAGCCTCTCAGCACCTACACGAAGTAAAACATTCAAACGTCAAAAGTATGAACCAGAGAACCCGTCCGTATCGATCATCATCCTTATTCATACTCCATGATATACTGACCACCTCGTTCGGCAGTAAATCGTTGCCGCCGGAAATATTGGAACTATCTCTTTTATCATCCCGCCCATGTTCCGACTCCTGAGAGGGCGCTACGAGATGCCCGCGACATGTTGACATGGTACTATGTACGATAACCTGTCGGTCCGACGATCTTTACCAACTTAAAGTCTGCTGTGTCCCAGACAGACAATTTGATTTCTGGTTCGAAGAGTACTGTGCCCTTTTCGAAAGCGGAATGTGATGAACTCTCTCGGGTTGTCAACAACTTGGCGTGTCAGCACGTTTCTTTGTTCTGGCCGTGAGAGCTTATTCATTTGACCGGGCAGTGCCATGTAGCGACGGTTCCGCTTCCAAGACGGTATTCCTGGCATGGATTCTTCGAGAAAATTGTGAGCAAACGCTTAAAGCTACAATTGTCTTGTCTTGACATTCTAGTGTAGGTCGTTTTCGTGATGGTGAATACTATGGTCAACATGCTTTTAAACAATATCAAGCAATACGGGCTTCAAGGAACACCCCTCAAGTTTTTGTTCAGCGTCCGCCACCATATACTCTTCCATTGGTCACCCTGGTAATGAAGATAATCTTCTTCTCGATTCCTTTTACGTACATGGCGCACATACAATCGTCTACTAAGCCTCGAGGGCGATTAGCGACTATTCAGGAGACTTGGCAAGCATATATTGACAGGGTTGTACGAGAATACTCCCACTTTCTCCTCATTGTAAGCTCGTTTTAGGTCCTACGTTCGTAAGGTTTGCAAACTGAAGACGTACTGCTTTCCCGCAAGTCTACCGTATTACTTTCGTATGTTGTTCCACCTCGTCTCATCTCTGTCTGATGTATTTTTACAGAGCGACAGTAGGATTTCTTGCCGTGCCAAATGTCGGGAAAGCTAGCTGGGTTGCAGGAATTGTCTCCGCTTTCGCCTCCCTTGGAAGCATCATCATCGGTGTATTCTCTATCTGGAAACATCAAATAAACACTCGACCAGCCGCTTCGGCAAGAGGTTTTGATTTACTCTACTTTTCGTCTTCTTATGGACCATCCTATGCAGTTTGTTTACATGCGTAACGCACAACATAATCCACTAGGGCTCCACGGACACGCTATGCTCCTCAGCCTTCCGCCTGTCCTACTCGTCTGGGCGATTCTAGCGTTTACTGTTTCCATCGTCGCCTTCGTCTTTCAAGGCGTCACGTCAGGAAACACCGGCTGGGATGGTGCAGCCTGGACCGTGGTCGGCGTTTTTGTTCTTATACTTGTAGCTGTCGTTATTGGCCTTTACACACTCTCGAATTTCTGGAATTTCCGTTCTACGGTTTCATTTTTATCAAGCTTTGGATCTTGCTTTGGCCGGGTTCGCGCAGATACCAAAAGCATGGCATAGCCGTATGTTGGAATCCTGTGTATGTACTCTTATTATATTTATATTTATCTTGCAAAGGCCCCGAGGATGCTGTACATTATATATATACTGATTATATGTAATGGATTTACTGAAAAGAAGTCGTGGTCGTAATCAAATTGTGGCTACAAAACGGTGATTGAAGGAAAAATGACCCAATCCCAAAAGTAAAAAAGAATAGTCGTAATCCAAAGTCCTGCATGAGTCCGCAACTATGATACATAGTCCTAGTTCACGCACCGGTCTAATTTCAACCTAAGGTCGTCTGTTGAAAATCAAGCCAAAATCCCCAGCACCCATAGCAGACCAGAAATCGCCAATTTTGCATTCCCACCATGAGCCCACCTCATCCCCGTGCCAGAACTCTTCTTAGTCGAAGAAGTCCCGCTAACGCCCTTGCTGCTTACAGTTGATGTGCCCGACGAAGATGGAGAAGCTCTATAAAAATTGATCGGATCAGGACATGAGTCACAACAGCGAACCTACGTACCCTGAAGTACTCGTGGGGCTTGCCGTTGACATCAATGTTGATGAATTGGCGAACACAATCGCAGCGGGCATCACCGAAGCCGTCGAGTTCTGTGAATTCAGATAACTGCCCAGCCCCTGAAGCTGGGTTACAGATTGGAGATTCCAGCCTTGCGATTTCATGAGTGGATAGGCAGACATGAATGCTTGTGCAGAGGCATTTGTCAGTTCGTGTTCAAGGATGATAAGACCTGGTGATTTGGGACCTAAACATGATGGATTACATTAGTCTCAACAGGAATTAAAGAACTAAATGATACCCACCGGTTAGCCATTTCGTCATGGAGGAGTTGATTATTGCCGGAGTAGTCCCCCCTCCTAAACCGAGACTCCAGTCCGCAGAGCTAAAAGACAATTATGTCCAGTTCAGAAGCTACCGTAAGTTTTAGGAGGCACCTACTCCTGGTTCCAAAGGATAGTGGTCAAACCGAAAACTTCGTGAGCGATTGCCTTGACCCTGACATCTGTATCGCCATATGGCGGCCGCCAGTACCTCGGCAAACGTCCACCGGTCGAATTATGTATGATCTGCATCGTCCAACCAAATTGTGCCAAGATTTGCATATTATTTAGGGTAGTCATATAAGGGTGCGTATAAGTATGGCAAGCAATATCGCCCTGTAGGTCGTTAAAAGCCTGTTGAAAAATGGCCGGGTAATAGAGAATGTTGATGCCGATCATGAAATGTGTCGCTGGCTGGTTGTTTGCCTTTAAGAAATCGTAGAGACCGGGAGAGGCCTGAATTGACATGAGTAAGTGTAAATGCGGAGGATCACAGGCACGACCAACCGGTGTCGGACCGTCATCAAACCCCGTGCCTAGATAGCCATCTGGAGCGTCCCAAATGTCCCCGGGGATCCTACACTTGTATGTTCCAGAGCAAACTTGAGGGCTATTAGGATCAAGGCCATTCGGGTAGACAGGGTTGGTATTAGGAACGTTGGACGACTGTGGTATGTTCGGGATCTTTCCGGCGCCTACTGCGGTATTCAGAGCGTCTACCCATGCTTGGGGGAGTTTGGTCACGTCGGGAGACGAAGACGGGAAGTCGCTAGACCANGCTGCAACCAAATAAGACGCTGAGCGAAATCTTGAGAAATTAAAAGAAATACAAACTAGAAGAGCCGACAGGAGCATAATTATTACCATCATCAGCCCTTTTAAAAAGAGCGTGAACGGGATGATCAGAATCGTGATACCATGATCCAGGAAGCGCTCTGTTTACGGCGCGATGGGGAAGGGACGCGCCGTTCACGAGTTGGAGGAGGAGGAGGGGGATTAAGAGGAACATGATGGTGGCAGAAGGAGAGAGCCGACAGCAAGCATTACAGCGCCCAGTCTTTGTTTTTAAACTAGGAACTAGCCCAAATTGGAAATATTTCACCTTAATTTAGACACAATCTCATGTCTCCATCTTGCCGTATTTTGCCGGACTTTGCCGTCTCTTTGCCGAACTTTGCCGTGATCATGCCGGTAGATTATGATCGGTGAGTACCTTTTGCCGATACTACATGTAGACGTTGTCTAACCTGCTGCAGGTGAAGGCGCCCCTGATCCTCGATAAGCATTCCGCAACACCAGAACTCCCCCTTTCAACTGTGCTACCTCCTTGACCAGAGCCGTAAATTTACCCTTCTTCGGCTCGTCCGTCAAGTATGGCGTAAAGTGTTGAATGCAGTCCCTCGTGGTCGCATGTGGCGTATTCTTTAGCCATTCAATCACCATTCTGTCTTCTAGTTCACCCGTTGGCGCTACACTTGTCACCCCACTTCCTTTGCGCTTCTTAGCCTTCGGTACCGAATTCGCCGTAGTTGATGGCGACGTTGAACCGGGTGTCGGATCCTCTCCAGCCTTACGCTTGTTACTTGGTTTTGGAGTGGAGTTCTGCGCAACTGGGCTTGCTGCTCGGCTACCATTGCTCGGACTCGTCGCTCGACTGGCTGTCGGACTAACCGCACGGCCGCCTTGGCCCGCACCCAAGGGGCTGGTCCCTCGGCTAGAATTGTTTGTCTTGGTCTTTGCTCCTTTCGGACTGGTGGCACGTTTGGCAACTATGGAATGACCGCCAAGTCCAGGTGTAGGTGGAGTAGTATTTGATGACGATACACCTTGAGGACGAGCACCAGGTGTTGCTGCAGCCTTTGGTGTTTGGGAATTTGACCGAGAAGGAACTTGCTGCTGTTGTATTGGTGGTTCTATAATTGGCACAGGAGGTTCCTCTTCCTCTTCTTCGTCCTCCTACAAGTAGTGTCAAAAACATATCTGTGAAATGGGTGAAATATATTTACTGAGCTGGCGTATGGGTTCTTTTCTTCGTCGCTCTCATACGCGTTGTTCTTTTCCAAATTCCGGATGAGCCTTTTCATGGCTTTGCCGTCCTTCGTCAGTCGACCGTCATCCTCAGATTCATCAGATTCATCCACTCCACCCTCCCGTAGTTTATTAGCATTTTTGTACTCCCGCTTGAGCCGTTCCTGCACAGAAATAATGCTTGGATTCGTAGAGGACAAGAAATATAAGAGAATTGTACCTCCAGTTCCTTGGCCTCTTCATCGTCGTTATCTTCATCAATCTTCTCATCATCATCGGCAAAGTCTTCTTCGTAGACCTGTTCGTCCAAGTCACCCTCTCCCCCATATTCCTTTTCCCGCTTTTTCTTAGAAATCCCGTCTTCGTCGTCGTCTCCAAACAAACCATTCATGCCACTGTCTACAGTTCTCAGTCTCCTGCCGCCTGGGGCCAAACTCTGCCCTGCAGTGTAGACGAGCGAGGAACCTCCACCAGGGAGAAACCGGCCTTCGGATTCGGCCTTGAAGATAGCAGACGTAGCAGACGAAGGGGCTTTGCCGTTACGGTTATGAAGGAGCCAACGTTCGGGATCCTTGTTCTTCTGATGTTTTGCCATCTGTTCAAAGTGCTCGCATCGAAGGGACAACTTTAGGTAGGGTTGATACACTCACGATGCTTTCGGCCTCCTCCAAGCTCGGAATATGATAATTCGGTTTCTTCTGAAACTTGTACCACCGATGAGCAGGCACGAACTTGAAAACATCATTCGCAGCAGGCATAAAAAAAGCATGAGTTTCCGATCTCGAAACCTCCTCCAGTTTCCCGACCCACACCTCCTTCCGTGACGAATCCTCAATAACCCATGGATATCTCTCCTCTCTCCTCAGCTGTCTTGTAGCCTCCGGAACCAAAAACACCTGCCTCGTCTTCTTCTGAAACCTTTTATTCCCGTTCGAACCCCCAGCCTTCCCCTTCGTATCCCCGTTCAATGACGACTTTTCAATATTATGAATCGGCCGTCCCTCGGCGTCCACCATCACCATCCTCCCATCCGCACCGATCACAGGCTTTCCATCCGGCCCTAACATTGGGCCCACCGCTTCCGGCGCGCCATTAGCACCAGAATCCTCTCGCTTGGGTTCTTTCCGGTTTAGTTTGATGGGCGTCTGCCATGTCGAGATATCCACAGTTTTTCGCGAGTCGAACTTCATCACGTCATATTTCCAGCCGTTCAAAGCAGAGGACATGAGTCTGAACTCTTGGAACGGCCCATCTGGGAGTTTGATGTCGTCTTCTGGTTCGGTGTGAACTTTTGGACGAGGTGTAATAGATATGGCTTTCCGTAGGGATGAAGCTCTATCGTTTGCATCTTTTTTAACATTCTTCTTGCGGTGGAAGAGCAGAGAAGCTGAGACGGTAGGTGGCATGGTCACTGGGACTGGAAGAGTTACAATAAGAAGCGGACATTGAAATATTGAAAGCACGTCACAACGCCGTGACCATCATGATCATGATACAGTCGTATTTACGGAACAAGACCCAACAAGATACCCGTCGTAATCTGGAGATAAAGAAGGGGCATCTTCACTATGTACAGATCTTACCGACAGTCATTAAAAGTGTTCCCAGAGATAGCAACACACTCCTCCAAGTACATAAATCAACTCGGGGGCGCCTCCGCCCGATTTCCGTTTCCGTTCTGCGGTGCTGGCGGAGCAGAAGGCCCACCGCCGGGCGGAAAGACGTTTTGTGACGAAGGAGGTCGAGAAAAGGGTGGATGAGGTGGATGCTGTTGGATAGCTCCCGGTGGGGGGTATGGCCCAGGCACAACCGGTCCCTGGCCATACACGACGGCATGAGGCGGCCCACCGGGTGGAAAGGGTGGCATTCCTCCCTGTCGTATGTTCTCCAACTCATGTCTCAATATTTCAATCTCCCTAGCCATATCTTGATGACTTTGCTTCAAGTGTGCAACGAAATCTATGGCTATTGTGCTAGATCAGAACACGCATCACGATACTTTGACATCCAAACCTACCTTTACTAAGAATTTCCCATTTGCTTGCCTTCATGCCCCGGTCAGCTGGTAATTGATCTCGTAACTCATCAAATAAATCTTTCATCTCTTTCCGTCTTTTTCTCTCTGCAAGTTTGTGGGATACACGAAGTTCTGGCGAACGAGAGTAAGGAGTGGCTCCCGAATCCTTTGATATTTTCCCTGAACCCGTGGGGGACGGCGCCGAGATTGGATCGTCCTGGTTTACAGTACTGCCAGACGAGGGTCCAGAGTTGGCGGGATTTGATGGATCAGTGGTGGTGCGTAACTGACGCGAAGGTGGGCGTGAACGGGAACGTAAAACTCTGGTAGGACCTGCCGAGTTGGTAGGCGGAACGTCACTCACAACAGAAACCCGTCGGTCCGGTGTGAATGCGATGGGTGGCATCATGCCAAGTGGGGGGACGTGTTCGAATTGGCGAGGTGGCCCATTCATATTTGTGTCAGAGTCGTTGTGCATTGTACTTTGGTCAGGTTGGTTAGGGGCAGGCCACGCGAATGCAGCGATGCCAGGGGGTTGTCGACCATGAGGCGAATCGGCGGAAAACCCCGAGGTATAGCCTGCCACACTGGAACCATTAGAGAAAATTGATGGCGTCGAATCTCTTCTATCATTTGGCCACCACTGCACAGCTGGCCCACCCCGGGAGTCCACAGAATTTCGACGGTCATACAGGCTTAATTGTGCAATTCGTTGTGTGTCAACTGCCGAACCACGTCGTTTCGGCGTAGGACCGTCCAACTCGACGCTGTTTGTGCCACTTGGAACGCCAGGGCCAGCGAGTTGAGGGTCTATCTCCTCGCTCACAGGGGCAAATATGGTTCGATCTGAAGACATTTTTCGCTTAGTGCCATGGGGTAAAGGACTCGTCTGTGAACCTGAAGGCTGAGGATGAGAATCCTGCCCGGTTGCACCTGCACCCCTTAAGTTGTAGTCAAACTGGCCTTGCATCTCACGAGCGGCGATCGGGCGCTCTGAGTCAACAGAGGGGTCAGACATTCTTTGCTCATGACGATCGCTAGCGTCAACGTTCATTTGATCCATCTCGTCGTATTTTGTAGACCCTATGGTCATGGCAATCGATACGAGCGTATTTGGTACTTGGCTTGTGCTCACCTTCAAGCCCAGATACTTCTGACGTCCCCGATACCGTGCGCGTGGCGCCTTCATTCCTTGCCTGAGGTAATGATGAACAGTTGTGGGTATTATCGCGTTCTGTCGAAGGGGAACGTAAGAGTTTTCGAATTTGTTGGTGACCGTTGTCTGTGGGATGGGCTGAGGCCTCTCCAAAAACATAAGAGGATGGGGCCCGCATATCTGACGAGTTTTTTTTGGAGTTCGGGTCGTGCTGTGTGGGGGAGGCAGTAGGGGTGTGTCGAGAGGTACTATGGTTAGAGATTGAGTTGGAAGGGGAGTTTGTGCTTGCTGCGTGAAGAGACGGGTCTGTTATAGAGCCCCTACGCTGGTTTTGAAGATATTCGAGGGGGGCGAGGGGGGCGACTGGTGAGTGTCTGGAAGGAAATTGTTTATGGAACGCTGAGGACTGTTGAGGTAGATGGTTATCCATAGATTGTGCGGCCATATCCAAGCCATCGGTCATCATGGCGGACGATGAGGAAGAGCAGTAGTAAACGTGAGAACTAGACCAAATAAGTATAAATTAAGAGTAGTAGTAGTCTAAGGCTCTTCGCTGCTCTTCTGATAGGCTAATCACCCGGACATACCTCGTTGTCCTAGTCCTCATCCGTCCAGGTCTTTCTACACCTTCACTAGCATTCTTATCTTCAATACTTACCATCATTCTCATCCAAGGTATATAATCTAAACACATCACCGACATCCTCGTCGTCCACGCACTGTTTCGGAACGCTTCACGTATCCGCTGCTGATACGCCACGTGTGGCTGTGTGTTTGTATTTGTTATGATCGACCCAATTCTCCGAATAGCGGCTTGGAACATCACGTGAACAATCTCGTCATCGTCAATTGAAAATATTTCCGAAAGTTGTGTATGGCCTAGTTCATCTTCATCAGCCGTACTCAACGAAACAACCTTGAAAAAAAAAATGATGGTTTAGTAATGATAGGTATAGCCTCCTAGGAACTAACTTTTGGTTTCTCCACGACGCTATCCGCATACGACAGCAAGTCAGTGTGATACCCCCAACTGTTCCAATCGACGTTGTACGTGTTTGCTTCGGTACTTGTACAATACTTCGTGTTACCAGAACACAAGAATTGAAGTTGATGGATGGTACGCCGAAGATCCGGCACTGGAAGTCCGTCCCTGCAAGGGTTAACAACAGACTGGTCTACGGCACTCAGTTCATAAGTGGTCTCGTACAACTGTCGGAGCTCTTGCCGTTCGATGAATTGACCTTCTGCAAGGCACAAACTTTGCAGATACGAGACAGCCAAAGGAGGAGGGATCGATTGGAACATTAATATGTCTTGTAGAGGCAGATCATCGATGGGTACAAGTGTGACATCTGTACTCCCATAATCAATCATTTGGGCGATGGACAAGGATGAATAAGCTAACCGTTACAGGTCATGATGACTGGCCTTTTGCAGTCTTTGATAAGACTAACAACTGCTGGCCAGAAATTTGAATCCTCCTTGAACAGTATGTCAACCTCCTCCAAAAGTACCATCGACTGTGTAATCGGCCTCCCGTCTAGTCCCAGTTTGGTTGGCGAAGATCCAACGAATCCAAAGTCACCGATTAATGTTGATCGATGAGAACTATTTTCACCCTGATCCTCGCCATCTTCGATCTCGATAGGTCTATCCTCGGTGCCAATAGCTCTGAGCGTCATGTTATTCTTGGCCTGTACTCTGCCTTTCTGGCCTGGTAGCGCCCTGGTCTGAGAATGATGATGACTTTTTCGAACAAGATGGTTCTTGCCGACATCCCCAACCAAATTGTCCAGACTCGAAGCGTTACGTTTTCCAATCCCAGGGTAGACCTCGAATACCTCCCAGCCAAGTTCATCAGCGCAGGCATAAACAGCCGCCGTCTTCCCGCACCCGGGTGGACCAGCGATAAGGATTGTGTTAGTTAATTTGGTGTGGAAGATGTGCGGTACATGTGGCGTGTCAGCATGGTGTTCGCCGGGTGTAGGTTGATCGAGGGTCACATTTGTTAACCTATTCTGATCCCCTTCCCCATATTCATCTTCGCTGTCACCATCTGTGCTGTCCTGCTCAGAAGACTCGTCAGTGCCTACAATCCAGTCGTCTTCCTCCTCGGAGTCTACCCGCTGCTTCTTTCTCTTCTTTTTCTCGACGGCGCGTACAACACGCGGCCTCTTCAAATCTCGTTCGACCTTTACTTTCCTTTTGCCTTTTGTCTTCATATCTTGTTGGGGCGGTGGCACGACCGGAACGTCATTTATAAATTCCAACTCAAGAGAACGCAACCAGTCTCGGAGATAAAGTGCTTGCCGTTCATTACCAAGGACCTGTTCAGCTCGAGTAGGACGCCATCTATCAGGCCATGTCATTTGAGAGAACGCAGAGGCAGGTGGGAGAGGCGCGTCCAGGAGCTGCCTAACAGCAGGGTGAAGGCGTATATGCTCGCTTGGGATAGTTTTGAAGTAGTTTTGCCTGTCTAACGCGTTAAAGACGGTAAGGAGCTGCGCACAAGCCGCAGAACGGTCGTGGAGGCCCTTATCAAGCATAGCGAGACCGGCCAGCGATTTTGACGTGTCTGTGAAGAGAATTGTCTGTTTCTTGTTGATTCTACGCCCAAAATTTAGGACTGGGGAAGAAAATGAGTTTTGAGGACCTCGAACGTGTTGGAGGTCTTGACTTGGAAAGGGTGCCTCCACAGATTTAGCAGTCTTAATATGAAGTACTGCTTTATCAGAGTGATTCGTATCATGGTTTCTTGCGGTTGTAGATAATATCGAGGACGACGGCTGAGAAAATGATCTGTCAGTCGGTGACTTCGATGGGGGATCGCACACGAAGATCGGATCATGGGGACTGCTTCCATGAATACGTGCATCCGAAGAGCGGTCAGAGTGTAATGGGCCGGCGACGACTTGATGGTCCATTATTGTAATGCCATCGCGCCCTGAATCGTGTGTAGCCGGCAAGGCAGTAGTCTTCCGAGACGCGTCAGACCGTTCGAAAATTGAATAGAATTTTCTGGGTAGAGAATTGGCTACGAAAGGGAAGTCAAAGCAGAAAAAAACAGCGGTAATATACTCACGGACGGGCTGTGTCTTTTCTTGCAGGAGCTCCGTGGAGGTTTCTTGTGACATGGGTTGGTCTAGAGCACCTGGAACTGTGGGCGCTACTGGCGGCATAATTCCACGTACAGAAGCAACCTCTGTCGCCTGATTCTCATTGATATCCTGCGTGTTATTGGTAGCCTCGTCCTGTCGTTTAGTTGGAAAGAGGTCGAAGAGGGTTCTTTGGATGGGAGTCGACTGGCAAAAAAAAACACGCACATAAACATCACCGTACTACAACTAGTAAAACTGGGAACCAGCTACCTTGGCCTTTGAACCCCTAGTAGTTTTCTTCTCAGCCATGGGTACGCGGTGGAGATCACTGGCGGTTCATGGTCATGTGACATTGAAATATGCAAAACCAAGAACAGTTGCGATGGCTGTCAGATGAGTACTATGGTACATGTCTTTATGTCAGAACTGATACTACCGTCTCAACACCAACTCAAAGATTTAAATGGCTGCGATTACGAGGTCTTGGATGCACCGCCAACCGCTCTTCAGTTTTCGAGAATTATACACATTTCTAGACCTCTTGTCATTAAAGGTAACCTAGAAATATGGCATTATATACCTATTGAACGTATTCAGGTTTTAAAATACCCGCCTTGACGCGTTGGACAAATGAATACTTGACTCTGAAAATGGGAGGTCGTCTAATATCGGTCGCTGTAACGCCAAACGGGTTGAAGTTCTCCGTCTCACTGTCTACACCTTGTTCTGACCAGTTAACAGCCGAGCAGATGCGGTAGCTTCGGGTCCAGAAGAAAAGCGCTACTTTACAGAGCCTTATGTCGAAAAGATGACTATGGCTTGTTTTCTCTACAAACTAGGTGCAACTATTCCTTAACAGCACTAGAAATTCCACTCACCGTGAGACGGACATCAAGGGGACGGGGAGCCTTCGGAAGTATATTACCTGCAATCACAGAATGGCAATATGTATACGGGACAGTTTTTCAATCAGAACGTCGGCGGGGATACTTCCGAATTTGAACCACTTAGGTCAGACGTTCCGAGTGAAATTCCGTGGTGCAGTGCAGCTTTTGGTATGTCATGAATATTTATGCTCATTATAACATATTTCTTAATCTACCTTGGAGATAAATGCCCTGACGCCGTCAATTTATGGATTGGCGACGACAGGAGTGTCACAAGCGTGCACAGTGGTAAGTTCTGTGTTGCTTCGACACTTCCGCTGGCACTAACAAACCGTCTTCACGTCAGATCCGTATGAGAACATATACACGGTAGTCCGTGGGAAGAAACATTTTACTCTCTTTCCCCCTACGGAAGGATGGTGTTTAAAAGGCATGTAGTATTTTATGCCCAGGTTTAAACTACTTCTAAAGAGTTTTAACTCTGTTAGAGCGTACATATCCGCATGCAACTTTCACTCGATCAGCAGGGACTTCTTTGATTCTCAGGCCATCATCCTCGAATGAACCCGTACGCTGGTCTTCAATCTCAGATCCACATCTTCCAGAAAATTTACCACCAGAAGCACATCCAATTCAGATAGCCCTCCATGCAGGTGAAACTTTGTATCTCCCTGCAGGATGGTGGCACCACGTCCGGCAATCCGGAGATATTACCATCGCTGTAAATTGGTGGTATGATGTGGAGATTCGGGGAATGGCTTGGTTATGGCTTAGCTTTTTGAGAGGAATTGGTGATGTTCCTGTTGGTAATGAGGAAGATTTAGATATTAACGAACGCGAAGAGTAATACTAGATTTACAACTTGAAGCCTGTGTGTGACATCAACATGTGACCTGGCGTCACAGTGCTTCTTCATAACATATTTTGACGACAAAATGGCCAAGGACAAGGCAGAAAAGGACAAGAAGAAAAAGGGAGGTATGGAGTCGACGGAACGCGCTACTGACGTGGTGGAAGATGTAGAGATGGTAGATGAGAGCGAGACCAAGGTGAGTGTCTGTCAGCGGACCGTGACTCGTACGCTCATGCAGCGTCGTGGTTGTTAGGTAGCCAAGAAGGTGAAAAAAGACAGGGAGGAGGTCATTATACCTGTTGAAGATCTGTCTCCTCTTGCACATCCTTTGGCTCAGAAAAAGCTTCTGAAAAAGTTGCACAAAACCATCAAAAAGGGTACGCGAATTCTTATCCCGTATTCTAGATTTTTTGTAACGCCGCAGCTAGCCTCTAAAGCACGGCAAGTCAAACGGGGTGTGAAAGAAGTTGTGAAAGGAATCCGTAAGGGCGAGAAAGGGCAAGTAGTTCGGCCATTGATTTGTAATATGGCATATCTGACAACGTCTACCAGACTCTTAGTTCTCGCTGCAGACATCAATCCTATTGATATTATCTCTCATTTGCCCGTCCTGAGTGAGGAAGCTCAAATCCCGTACGTTTTCGTGACCTCGAAGGAGGAGCTTGGGTATGCCAGTGCAACCAAAAGACCGACAAGCTGTGTGTTGGTATGTCCCGACCAGAAGAAAAAGACAAAGCGTGATATGGTAGATACCAGTGATGACTACCGAGAGCTCTACAATGAATGCTGTAGGGAAGTGGAGAAACTCGACTCAAAAATTGTATTCTAATAATTAAAATCTCACACCGAATTAAATTTTCGCACGATCTCCCATTTTTGCACTGGCAGCCCTTCGCCGATCTTCCACACTACCCGTTCTCACCACAATATGACTGCTGCGAAGGCAACAAGCACTGGAGCTAATGCAAAAGGAAAAGGTGCAAGGTCACCGCAGTCCACCAATGGAACTTCCACCCCTGTCTCTGTCACCACGTTGGACACGTCAGAAGTAGCGCCAACCACCGGGTCAGGAAAACCTGATAAAACTGCGTATGATGCTGAGCAGGAAAAAATTAAGTCCGATATCGATGCTTTGCAGGTCAAGCTAGTAAGTTCGTGTTTCCTGTTCTCGAAACCACCTAACGAAGTGATGTCGGCGTTACGTAGTCAGCGGTCAAGGACAAAATTGCTCTAGCGACCAAGTCTGGCACGGGGAACGACAGGCGAACGGTCCTGCGCACGGAATTGGATAGTTTACGAGGTCAACAGTCCAGCAACAAAACATCCAGAAGCAAAATAATCGACCAACTCAAGGTAATCCAGGACAACACGCAGAAGAAGGTGAAAATATCGCTTCCCTTCCTTGAGGGTCACACTTAGCATACATAATAGATTAAAGAACTTCAAGCTGCTAAAGCAAAAACACCATTTAAAACTGTTGCCGAGGTCGACGCTCATATCAAGTTCGTTTCCGTCTTTCACGGCATAAACATACTGACCGACTCTTTTTTTTCCTAGAAATTTGGAGAAACAGATAGAATCTGGAAATATGAAACTTGCTGACGAAAAGAGGGCACTTCAGGAGATGAGCCAATGCAAACGAAATCGCCGAATTGTCGAGGGTTTCCAAACAGAGCAGGAGTCTATCGAAGCGGACCGAGTCGTTGCCGATGATCTTCGCAAGCAGCTTGATGATCCCGAGTCCAAAGCAATTGCAGAGCGATACGACGCGATCAAGGCTGAGCTTGATCAATTGAAAAAGGAAGGAGACGAAGCTTATGCCGGTCGCAACAAACTATTCGAGGAGCGTGACGGATATCAAGCAGACTTGAATACGCTTTACAACCGCAAGCGTGAATCTGCCCAAAAATTCCGCGATGCGAACGAGCGTTACTGGAGTAAAGTCAACGAGGACAGAGCGAAGCGAGCTGAGAAGGTTCGTGCTCAGCGTGCGGCAGAAGAAGCGCAGAAGAAGCAGGAAATTGCAGAACGGATTCGCGAAGAAGCCGCTGCACCGGCTTTCCAAGCGCAGATCGAGGATTGTCAAACTCTGATCGACTACTTCTTGGGTAAAAACAGCGGACCCGTCACTTTTGCTTCTGCCCCCCTTTCTGCGAAAGCCCACGTGGCAGGAGTACCGAAGCTTGAGCTGAGGAAAGTGGAGGTTGCTCCTGAAGAGGGCTTAGTTGCACGGAAAAAGAAAGGCGATGACGACGTGTCGTACTTTGTGGGCAAAGGAAAGGGCAAGGGCAAGAAAGGAACCACCAAATCCACAACTTCACCGGATGCTACTCCCCCTGCTACGACAAGTACTCCACTCAATGTACCACTCCCTACGCTGTCCGCTCTTCTTTCTCTGTCGATTCCTCCACCAGCATCTTCGACAGATGTTCCTCGTGTCGTTGAAGACTTGAAAACGAAGAAGGCTTGGTTCGAGGCTAATCAAAGCAAGGTCACGGCTGAAAATATCTCGAAAGCAGAAGCCGACATTAGTCGTCTCACTGGTGCTGCTAGTGCAGACGCCAAGGCTGGGACGTCTTCATCTGACGCTGTGCTTCCAAACGGTGGTAGTGAGCACCGACTTGAGCCAACATCAGAAACGGATGCCCCCAGTACTGATGTTCAGGAAATTGCACAGGAAGGAGTAGCTGTCGTAGAGGTTCCATAGGATTGACGGATACCCGCATTTATTTACCCTGGACTCTTGATTTAAATATCAATTGAACTTATGCACTTCACTTATGAAAAGTCTCTGGTGGCAAGATATATATGTAAGTGAATCCGGTTGTTTATATAGATAACAGAAATCCAGGTCGGCCTGTACATTATGTAACGAGTGTGGAAAGCAAAAAGACAAAAAGAATACAGATAAGTCGGCGACAGTGAAACACTAGCAGAGAGTCGTCGTATTAATAACATGCCAACAAGCCCGAAATTTTGAGTCCTGAATCCAAGTCCTTAGTTTGCCTCAGTCTTCACAGGCTCTGCCTCTGGATCAGGCTCACTATCCGCAGGAGCTCCTGATGAGTTCATACCCAAGTCACGGGTAGTGAATGCACCGACATCGAACGAGTTCGAAGAACCTGATACGTAGTCTGGGAACGATAACCCCGCCTGGTGTACGGAAGGTAAAGAGTCATCCTGTGACGCAGAAGTATCCATGTAGGATAGAGGCCCATACGCATCCGAGTTGAAAGCTGACGTCGTCGAGTCGAGAGATCCTGCTGGGAAAGGATCGTGCTGGAGGGCAGCAAGCATACTCGATGTAGTTGGAGTATGGGCCATAGCGTGGTGAGGACGAACGTCCATTGAGTTGAAATTTTCCTGACCAGCCATAGGAGAAAGAGCAAAAAATTGTTGTTGCATGACAGGTTCCACCGACGCAGCAACGGAGTTCGTCGATAGGGCCACACTCCTCAACACATTGACAGCGATCCAGTCGCTAATAGTCTCTTCAGTTACGGTCAACTTCTGATGTTGATATAACTCACTCTAAAAACAATTTCAAGATCTGAAAGGCACCGAAGGCCGGGTCACTTCGAATTGTCTGCAACGAAAAAGTTAGGCCATCTGAGTTGTCCACTAAATGACGAGCTCACCAAGTCCCTCATAACCTGACTCGTCACGTAACCCCAACGAATCAAAACACTCCTCGAACTCATGGTACTTCTTTCGTCGGGCCCACCATGACCTCCGCCCATCAACCGTTCACAGCATTTATCGGCCCATGTCATGACCTCCCTTACAGGTTCGGTGCTCTTTGCCAGGCTGTCCAACATGCCCACAAACTCAACCTCTAGCAGCTGTATCAAGTCCTCATGGCGACAATTGCACACTAAAGCAGATTGATTCCGTACGGATTCAAAATCCACCTTTTGCCAAGAACGACGCATCTCGGTGAGTTGTTTTTGATTTGTCAGGACAGTGTTGAGAGCCTGAGTAACTTGATATATGTCAAGGAATCGCACTGAGTAATAATAGTGTTAAGAGAAGAAAAGTTGGTAATATTTGATAAGCTCACAAACAAGATGTCCAAAGCGAGCGCCCAATTCAACTTTCGGTTCTACAAAGGTGTTCCCATAGTTCTCCAGAGCCACTAGAAGAATTTTCTCCATCTTGTTCGCCAGTTGCCGCAAACTGGCAAGTGATGCTGGAGGAATAGGGGAAAGCATTTGGGAGCGAAGGGTTTCTAGTATTTCCTATCAGATGCGGTAAGCGTCAGTAATCAGGAGAAAACACTGGTACCCACATCATAGACAATCGCATCCGCCTTTGCCATCAAGCCCGCTATGGCAGGTGCATGTACTACCTCACGATGGTTTCCACCCAGGCTAGACCAAAAAGTACGCAAATGCATTTCGAACTGATCAAACCGGAATGACCGAACGCTTTCGAGAAGAGCATCAAGGTGGTCCTGAAACCAGCCCCACACTTCTCGGGCGGCCACGCCGTGGGGAGAAGTCGAGCTGGATCCAACGGCATCGTCAATAGAAGGGAAATGGGGGAAATGACGAACAGATAATGGCTGCTGAGATGTTAAGTAAGGCGCGGTCGTATTAGTGTTGACGGGGGCTGTGGCTGGTGGGGAATGTGACTGAACTGTGAGTCCGGGCTCTTGCTGTGCGTGTCGACGAATTGATGCCTGAGGGGGGAATGTGCTGGTTGGCCTTTGACCGGCCTGGACTTGAGAAAGCAAGGTAGCTGCAGTGGGTGTCTTATCACTCAGATCATGCGTAAAAACTGCGCCTTTGATGTCACCACCGAGAGTTAAGGAGTTCCGCTTGGAATCCATTGCGGAAGGAGCTCCCTCAGAGTCTTCATCATCATCCTCATCTGAACGTTCTTCACTGCGGGTAGAGGATTCATTCTGTTCTTGGGCGAGACGAGCAGCATTGACAGATGGTTGCCCTGCACTGTTATTGGATTTGTGAATATAGTCTTGAAGCCATTCGGCTTCTGCCGAGGTCGCAGGACGGATACCACAATCTGAACGATGGACCCATCAGGAAGTGGCTGTGTTATGACCAAAAAAAAAAAAGAAAAAGAAGAAAAAGAAAAAGAAAAGAGAACAAAAAAAAAGTTAAAACGCACAATGGTATTTAGAGTTACCTCGAACGCCGAGACGTCGGGTTTTGATGGTAGGAAAGCAAAGTCTTATGGCTTTGCCCAGGGTTGCAGTATTGATGTGAGGTATCCCGTACTGATCACAAACTCTTCGATATGAAAAATAAAGTCCCTGACGGGGAACATTCCCGTCAGGATACGGTGCATAGTTGGCAGTTAGCCTGGAAAAACAATGAACGGTATGATTCCCAGCCAGCATGATGTACGCACCATGCTTGAACGAAAATCTGCTTGGCCCTGTCCGATGCACTGGTGGTTGTTGCAGCACGTACGTTAGCAGCCAACTTCTCTAAGGCATGATCAGAATTAAGAGTCATCCTCCCAAAGGCTCCCGCAGTATGGCTGGCCTCTCGATTAGGTGTCATAGATTGGGCAGTACCAAACATGGACTGATAGTCGGAACCGGGGTTACTCAAGAACATGGAGATGTCGTCAGTCTCACTAGACGATGAATGGACGCTGTCAGTGTCTCTTGGATAAGGAGAAGCGGCTGCACGGGCACGAATATGACTTGGTCGGAGACGGCCTTTTAAAGCAGGATTGCTGAGATTATGATTAGGAGGCGACTGGCTCGCAGAGTCGCTATCAGCTGAGGCCAAGGTGTACGGATAAAAAGTATCCCGTACGTGATCGCCCTGGATAGAATTATTATGATGTCCAACCTGATAGGAAGCACGATACAAGTCTTCGGCCGATGGGGGCAATCCTGCCTGCATTCGTGGCACACCGCCTTGAGAAGACTGAGGGCGAGAGTTAGAGGAGTGAGTGGAAGAAGAAGAGACTGAATTAGATCGGGAATGAGATGGGTGCATCGGAAGAAAGTCAAGAGACATGTTCGACATCATCTGCATGTTCACAGCAGCCATAGAGATGGCTTGAACGGAGCGAGTTAGGCTGTTGGGGAAAGACTCGGACGATCAGGACGAGTCAAGACCGGACCTGCCGGAGTATAGAACGAATACTAGGGGTTAAAAGGCGGTATAATATGGAGAACGATGGGAATGTAAATGAGGGGGATGAGTGTGAAGATGGGACACGACTACGGGCACAAATCAAATGTAAAGGCCCTCACCGCTGGTGGAATGGCGGAGGATAGCGGAAAAGGCCGTTTTTTTTTTTTTTTTTTTACTTTAGACAGTTGGAATACGGCAACCAGATCTGTAGTAAAAACACAAGGCAGCGGTGGTCAAGGCAACGTTTGCCGTATTCGATAGTTTGTAGTTTATATAGTCTCTAATTCTGGGCGTGCACTGCCTCTGATCCGATACCGTGACTGGCCATGATGCATGATTGGTATATCCCTCCTACCTCTCCTCTTCACTACCCATGTACATATACTTCCTAAACTTTGCTCGTAATCTCTTCTCATTTAACTTCCCTAACCGTATAGCAAGCTCATACCAAGACGATATTGTCAGGTCCTTCATATGATAAGGGGCATATCTTGACTTGCTGATGGTGGCGTTGCGGAGTGATAAGGGAAGGTTCCGTAGCGGTAGAGGCTGCCAGTCTTCCCCAGGATGCAAAAGGGGTGGGGGAAATGTCAAATATTCCAACTTGTACCTTGGCTTGGACGTCTGGTTCGCTAAATCAAGATTCGGTATATAATACTTATCCAGAACGTGAACATCAGTCACACGATCAAATCAAGAAGGCTTCGCACCTGCGCATACCCGAGCGGGGTCCACAGTCTGTTTGTTCGAGACGGTGCGTCAGGGTCTGAGTGCCACGGCTGCCCCAGTTGGCACTTCCACGTATTTGCATGCTCTTTACAATAAGACTTCTTGTCCCTAGGGTCTCCGTGTCGATGGCCGTGTCGTCGCTTCGTCCCCTTCTTTTTCTTTTTCTTTTTCATGCCTTCAATACTATCAACTTGCTCCGGCAGTGAAAGTTCGGCGCCCGTGATGTTGTAAGAGAATATGCGAAAGGTCGGCAGATATGGGTTGGGAACTACAGACGGAGAAACATTGATGACAGAATAATTACCGAGGTCGGCCTTGGATATGGTTGGGAGAGCGGCGAAATCGTCCAGTAAAATGTCGACAAGTTCCTTTTTTGCAGAACTTTGGGTTCCGCGCACCTCGTTATCAGGGTATACTTCTAGATCCCCGGCCTCGACGAAAAAAAACTAGAGAGAATAAGTCAGTCAAAAAAAGCCGACCAAAAGAGCTTACATGATCGACGTTCATATGCTAATAAACAAATGTTCAGCAGAGGGACTGTGACATGACGATGGTCACTCACTCCGAATAAATGCCCCAGGATAGTATCCTGAAACCTCAGAGAGAGTTCGACATATCGAACATACTACAAAACGTCAGTCTATGACATCTTAGACAATAATAAGCTTACACATTCTGGGAAGAAATTGCCTGGGGACGGTGGAACATGCCCTTGGAGGTCAATCAGCCGGTAACCTTTCTGGCATGCATAAATAAACACGCACCTGAAATCCACACCTATTGAGACAAGTTAGATCACTTGCACAGCCTTTGCAGATACCGGACATACCACCATATTACGCGACTTGAAGGCTTCTAATTGCACTTCGAGCCAATCAAATTGCAGATTGCCGGGGTCTTCAGGTTCTTTGTATTCACATCCTCCTACGGCTGCCGGTCACCAAGGCAACAAGTCAGAAAAGGTTCAAAACGTCAGAATGGTCAAATCACCTTTATTGGAATCATACCAGTACATGGTGTTTGTACTGATGACAGCCACTGCATTTGGAAGCACCTCGACTGAGTAATAGCCTCCTCGTTGGAACACTTGATAAGAAGGAAATGGAATAAATGATTTCCATATTCTGGAAGACTGATATCAGCGGTAGTACTAGGAGTCGACAGCAAACAATTACGATGAAAATTCATTGGTAATACTGTTAGGACCTATATAAGGGACATCAATCAAAGATGCACTCAAGCTCAGCGACACAGACCTGGTGTCATGATATTCTTGACCAACAAGATAAGCTGTGTGCTCGAAAGATGGATGAATTTACTTTACATGCGCTACCACCCCACGACGCGGAGTTAATTAACTATATTGGGGAATCGACACAAAACGCACTTACGCCATACGTCGTTGTTGCCTTATCACAGGAAGGATACCGGCAGGAATAAGAATCGAGGATATGATCGGCGAGAATGATTTAGGTACCTAAACTTGGGACGACTGGTATGCCCTCGCTCGTGAAGACCTCTTCCATCTTACGTGCCACCGCCCGATTTAGCTCGTATATTTCACTCGGAGTTCGGGGCAATTTGCGATCACTGTCATGCCTTGCCAAAAGGCATGGGCAAGAAATGCAATCTTGAACATGACACTTCTCACCTGGCATTATCACCAGTCCCTGGCCGTCTTGTACTCAGCTACACGAAGGGGAGACAGAAAAAACAAACAAACATATAACAAAGTCGATGTCAGAAGCCCAGTGTTTGTCCATAAAATCTAGAGTGAAGTTCGTAAGCCTCAGCGGTGAATCGCAATCGCTGGAATATTATGAATTTATAACGACGTTAACGACGTGTACCAGTGATAACCATTCTGACCTGAATGGCGTCCCATAATAGCCAGCGCGTTCCTCCTTTTTTGGCTTGATCCTATGACAAGCTGAAGATGACGACGTGTGGGGACGGTAGTACCTGGGACGAGGAGTCAGGGGACGACTATCTGGGAGAAGGAAACTGACGGATCAGGATGAAGGTCAGTAAGATGGGCAAATCTTCCATGAAGCTTCCGGCGGGCTGCTTTTGGAGGATGCGTCAGAAGAACCGTCCGAAATACACAGAACGGCATACTCGGCAATATTTGCAAAGGCAGTTGTGGGGGAGCGGAAAATACCTCTGACAAAACAGCGACGACGACTAGTAAATTCTGAAGTGACAACATGACGGTAGGGAACTGCTTTTAGACTAGTGCCTGCTACTCCTTCGCTCGGTGTTTGCCGATTAATATTGTGCGGACAATAACATTAACTACTATTTGGGGCTACAATGCTGGTAAAAACAGTGACAACACATCTGAGGTGTAAAAAGAATGTTTAAAAAGACAAGAGCCAGGTCACTTTGTCTCGATTGGTCTCGTATTAGGCGAACATTCCCTATCATGCGCATTGGACTCGTGGGAGTGAAGGGCAAGAAGAACGGCTGCATTGTCGCCGGTGTCGAGGACGTCGCGTATTGATTCCTCCGCAAGATGACATGCCTGCGATAATTCGTCAGTAGACTACAACGATGCAACCGGGTCACTTGTTACGCACGCGAGTATAGCCACCACGCTCAAGTGTCGACGTTGATTTAGTTTTGGCGACAACATTATGTATTGCATCGTAAGAGTATCTCCTCCTGAATGTCGATGAGATGAAGTCTGACTCAGAGTCAATATCAAACGTACAAGATACTTTCAAGTTCACTTCTTGTTCTTGGTAAGAGGAAAAGGTCGGATCCACTGAGGTAACGACTAAATGCTTGATATGAGGCACCGCGCGCTACTAGGATAGAAAGACTATCTGTTTCCCAGTCAGACCAGTGCTCACTATAGTTTGAACGCGTCAGATATGAAGGGGGGGACAGTGTTGCTATGCTCACTTTAAATGTGTATAAGCTAAAGCTTCTGGAGTGTGTGGTGCGAAGAAACGGTCCATTGAGATAGTGCAGCGACTGCCAGTGAAGGTGACGAATCCTTTATAGAGACGATGCTACGAACGGATGGGAGAATGACAAACGTGATTCGGACTGTCCTTTTTATCGTCACACGTTCGTTATTATTATTATTTTTTTGACAGACACCGCGTGATCGACCTCCTCCCCCAAGACCGTCCAATTTCCGCAGTCCAGCGTCAAAAGGTAGCTTCCTGTTCGTAACAAGATTCTCAAGTGGGGAATTTTTATAGAAATACTTGTCTTCCGGAAGGCTTATAACTCGGAAAAAGTCCAGTATAGGTCACGTGTTAAAGCTGCCAAGCCATTTCTCGAAGGCCAACTAATGGCTTCAGAGCTTCAGTTTCTATACTTCCATTGTGCCAAGTCAATACTAATTTCGACCTGTCTCTTGGCAGGATATACAGGACTGGTTTAAGTCTGCACTAGAGGTGATAGTGCATTGTCCGAGGCAAAAGGCAATCCGATTGGGCATGTCCGACAACGTCGCTCTCATCCGAGTACAGTATCTCCGAGTCTAATGGATAATACTCACCGAGGATAATTAGGGAAGCAACCCAAGTGTTATGAGGCGCTATTGTACTTAGTAGTTGTCTACCTAGAACATTGTGCATGCACTCGTAAGGTCNAGTCATGGATATTCTGAACGGAAAACCCGTGGACATTCCGGTAGTGCCTTTTTTTGGTCATTGCATCGTGCACTCATCGTTTTGCACGTTATCAGATTATCGATTATCAACGGCCGCCCTTGTATCCAACGTCAACCTACGGATTGAGTGACTCGTTGAACATTGGGAGATTGAGTAAATTTTTGAGAGCAAAAGGTGGAAAAAAAGTGAAGCAAAAGACTTGTATTTCACCCAAATTCATTAATATCGTCCTGAGATCTCCGTAATCTGACCGAGCCGTAGCCTCGAGGATCGGGGTCAGTTGGGCGGTACCTGAAGTTTTGAACTCCTTGAGTCTGCCCATCGCTTCCTCCAGACGGACAACGCGATACACGTCACGAAACCTCACGATTTTCATGCTTTTGGCCTCGTGCCTCTCGCCGCCTAATGCTTTATGAAGTCCTCGAATCCCAAAGTCCGGAGTCACCAGACCCCACTTTCTCGTACTTGGATATCGATTATCATACCCCGAATGCCACCTCTGTTCAACATCATCAGAGCCTGCGTGTACTGTGAGTGAGCCATCTCCACTTTGTATTACTATCCCAATGCTGCGAACCACCAGCAACGGTTGTCCTATGGTCGGTCATCTGTCTGGCTATCGCGGGCCACTTCCACAGCTTGCTCATTGCTTCTGACCTCAGTAAGTCTGTTGTATATTTGTTGTTCATTCTCCTTTGACCATGGTTCGTTAGCTCGGTTTGTTCCATTCGCTATATTCGTTTGCTCTGCAGGTCTGGCCATCATTCTTGCACTGTGAGATCACATGCCATCGTTGTTATAAAAGAATATATCTTACCTCTTGATACCACAGCTTGGCGTTGGGATTTAGGAAGCAAATGAATCCTATTTCCACGAGAATTGAACTGGGTTGTTTGGGGCTAGCTGGGACATTTTGGCTAGGTGCGTAGAAGTTCCCTCACAATCGTCTACTTTCTTACCTGTCTCTACAAGCCCTTGGCGCATTTTTGGTTACTTCGGGCTCACAGACTGCTGATGTGGAGTGTTTCGCGTCGAAAACATCTACAACACCGATGGACAACCCTTCTTGTGGGGTTTTCATTTGTTTACTTCATTTGTGGATTGCTTACCTTGCAGCAGTTTCGACAGAAACCTATCATGCCCAATACCGAGTTCTTGAAGCCTTTTCTCTATTCAATGCCATCCTTAGTAAGTATGCGGTTGTATGATGTTTATGCATTAGATCGCTCATGCTACAACAGTTTGGGGCTTCTTGCTATTATTATTGATCTTGGCTCTGCGAGAACATTTCAAAGGGGAGACACAAGTGTGGTACTGTCCTGTGACCGTCTACCCGTGGTTGAACTCGTACTTTAAAACTTCGTCGCCGAAATTGCCACCCCCGGTGACTGCACGGCGGGGCAGGTCAAGGTCGAGAGGGTATGTGGAGAAACCGTCACAGCGTTCTCATCGTTATGACGGAGATCGTGTCGGACGGACGACACACAAAACCCCGGCTAAAACGCGGACGGCCGATAGATATCGGAGTCCGACACAGATAAAAGACAAGTTTGCACGCGATGCCTCCCCGAGGAGATGAATTATTTGCACGGACTTTGTGTCCTTGAAGGATGCTATTATTTACGTTGGAAAATAGAAGAGGAGTATCTTGTACACTGTATCAGTATGCATAAATGTTGTATGCCTGTGTAACTTCGAACTTGAACATGACGCGTGATGTTGAACCGCCCTTATGCAGAATATTAGTGTGGCTTAAAGAACAATAACCTGAGTGCCTCGCTTAGCCTCAACGCTCAACGTTCAACCATAACGTACACGCGAAGGCTCTACTTATCTAGATGACTGTCCGGTTTGGAAATTACAGACTCGCTGGCTACAGCAAGTGCCCGACCTCTCTCTCTCTACCACAAAGAAAACTAACTTGCTGTGTCGATAGTCGCTATCGTTCTATCGTCAGCAACAGTCCTCGGGCTCGCGGCAAACTTTGCCAAAATTTTCCTACCTCACTTACACCGTGAATCACGGCACTTCTGCAACTTGTATAAACTCACTTAACGGATGGCTTAGATGACTTCACGATCTTTGCGCTGATCGTTCCCTCTTCGACGATTTTCGTTTTGTTATTGATGTGTGTTCCTTGAATGTAACTTGGAGCCTTGCTGATTGCCAGTCGCAGGTTACAGTGGGCGCAACCTAATTCTGAGGCTTTCGCCTTGGTCATACTAGGCATATTATGGCTAGGTAGGCTTTTGAAAGAAAGATATACATATTTTACTCATCCTTTTGTAAAGCAATGGGGGCATGGTCGCAGTGGGTCACTAATATTACCCTATGGCCTACAGTTTGTGAAGTTGATCTCATTCTACAGAGATATCATTGGTTTTGTCCAATGTGACGCCCTTGGCGGACAACGAATGCCAACAAGCACAGGTGACAGTGAGTTACATTTACATAGCAGTTATTTAGTGGTACCTTAAATTGCCAATATTAGCATCCG